>JAUZST010007196.1:0-14337 GCA_034779995.1 Parotocinclus haroldoi | reverse complement strand
ACACACACACACACACACACACACACACACACACACTCACACACACACACACACACACACACACACACACACACACAAACATACCCAGAGCCCCTGTTTCTCACTTTCACACTCATGGGAACTCTTCACATCTGCTTGTGCATTTCCCCAGGGTACACTTTCTGCATTACTAAATGTATGACATTTTTAACACAACCTTGCCTACAAACTTTAATGCATGCTTTCTCAAACGGGTATCACTAAAATAAGCACCATGGCCAGCAACACGCAGGAAGTTCTGCACTGGATTGTAACCACTGGCCAGAAACCCCAGAGACACCAAGGACAGCATCAGCACCACAGACAGCAACCCCAGGCACCCTAGATATTACTTAAGTTAAGAAATAAACTGGGACCAAATCCAAATGGCCTTAGTCATCTGCTGAGGTGGGGCCTGGCAAAGAAGTCGAAAATGAATGTAAACAACAAAGATGCCATTCAAAGCCAAAAGGCCACAATGAAACCATTCTAGAAGCCAGCTGGCAAGGTTTGTACTACTATTGAATATAAATGCAATTTGCATGGTAACATATATGAACCGATATAAATCAGACACAGGATGCAACTGAGAGATGCTGACTCTCTTTATTCCCACTGAATTACTAAGATTTGCTATAGATTGGGGTTTTACACTAAATATTATTAATACATGCTTTGCAACTATAATAAATTATGAATATATAACTATGTATTGAAAATTTAGAGGATAGTTGCTACTAAGGTGGACACTCTCCATAATATCTTAAGTCAAAGAAAATGTGGACTACTTGTTTATGTAACAATATGAGATATGAGATAATATGAGGAAACTGCGGAAAGAACTATACAGGAAACATCCCCCACTGATACAGGTATGTTCCAGTGATGGTATACTACTGTCAGTTCAGCACCGACATGAGAAAATCCCCAGCAGCACTACCATGCCTGCTCTATTTGCAGCATCCTGTGAGCACTGATCAAAGATTAGAAGATGACTAACACAAACTGTGTAACAACAGAGGAGCTCCTGTCTCTGACTTTACATCTACAAGATGGAGTAATATGGTGGATGTGTCTGACTGACGGACTGTCCACTGGGCTGCTTTTAGAGATATTTTGAGAGGGCACTGGTCCACTTTTATCAAGCAGGGATGTGTACGTGTGAGCATGTAAAAATCATTTAGTGTTACTACATTCCAATACAAACAAACAGAATATATGCCAAAGACGAATAGAAACATTTTTGCACAAAATACTGGCATAATCACATCAGGTTTTAAGGACATAATTAGTATTCTGTCCCATGGGTACCAGTAGAATATTTTTCTGTCCCATTGACAGGATAAATCTGATTTCCAACAGAGTCCTTCAGCACTTCATCTACCCAGTGCCCTTATAATGATGTCTACCCCCCCCCAACCAAACACACTCTTTAGAACTCCCCCATGCTGCCCAAAAGCTTTGACTTAAAATATGGTTTAATGATAAGGTACAATATATATATATAGTCTTCTCTGTATATACTGTATATAATGTTATATACTGTCCTATTTGTAACTTAACTGGTTTGTGAATAATTAATTATAAATGACAACTAAATGTAACTTGAACAATATGCCTAACTTTTGGATTTAAAGACTGCCAGTGGTGAGTCACTTTATTCACAACAACACTACCGATATACAGATGTTTCTTTAAACTATCTTTAATTATTATAAATTATATTCTGCCAAAGCCCAAAATCTGAGACCACTGGTGAAGACACTTGTTTGCAGGTTTGGGGAGAAGGATTCAGGCTGCAATAGGATAATGACACAACTCACATCTAAACAGCAGCACTGCCATACCTGCTCTATTTCTCTCATCCTGTGAGCACTGATGAAGGATTCGAGGATGACTACTGACTGTGTAACAACAGAGGAGCTTCTGTCTCTGACTTTTGATCTACAAGGCAGAGCAATATAGTAGATGTGAGTACTAGAAAGCAAAGCTTGTGAACATAGTGTTTAAAAATTCCAGCAGCACTACTGTGCCTGGCCCACCTATACAAGCGCAACACACACTAACACAGTGTCATTGCATCCAAATAGTACCTGACCTGTGGTGGTTCTGTGGAGGTCCATGCCATTAGAAGACAGAGTAAAGAGGAACACAAAGTATGCAAAAGATGGACTGCATTTCGTGATTGTACAGGAAAACTACAAAGTGCTTTTATATGGTACGTGGAACTGATAAAATGGACAATGAATGTGTAAACAAGGAAGTGTACCTAATAAAGAGGTCGGTTAGTATATGTAAGGCTAATATAAGTCAGTGTAAAGTAGTTTAATCATGTTTTTTCTTAGTGAGAAATGACTGTATCAACCACCATAAAGAAGATACTGTAATATAGCCATTCAATTACAACAGGAATTATGAAAAATAAAACAGAATAATAATGGAATGTCGATATTTTTGTACATAGAGATGAATTGGAAGAGCAAAATGAACAGACATAATTAACCAGTCATTTATTAGCTTCATTACAAAAATACCAAGGTGCATAGTTCAAATTTTGGGGCACGCTTGAGAAAACAGACAGCTTGAAATTAGATATAAGGTTTATGATCGCATTCAGGCGTTCACGCTGTGCAAGCATAGAGCATAGGTTTTCTCGCTGGCTCTAATCCTCCAGCCTTTTCTCTCTGACCTACATAGCGGAGCCATACTGCTGGATAGTACGAGCAGCTGCCACAGAAATTCGATCAAACATCAAAGTATACAGGGAATGCATCAGACTTGCTATATGCACATACTCAAATCTGTGAGAGAAATTTCATTACTAATTCACTTAAAACTTATATCATGAACAGGTGCCGTACTGTAGAGGCTGTCCATAAAACATTTTAATATAAGTTCTGTGTACATTTTGGAATAATTATACAATGTTATTGCTAAAGTAACTACCATTTACAATATACATTTTAAAACTTAATCAAACTTAAATAGGCTTGACCCGAACCTCAGACACAAAAGGCACACAAGCTTTTAGCAATACAGGCACAGTGTGTGTGTGTGTGTGTGTGTGTGTGTATGTGTGTGTGCGTGTGTGTGTGTGTGTGTGTTACACATTTAACTAAATAAATGCCAGAAAGATACTCTTAATTTACTGTAATTAAGCTATTAAGGTTTCCACATCCAATACAACCACTAGCATATTAGTATGACTGTTGAGCTAGGAGTGACCCACTATCAAAACCTGATTACTAGCTAAACTTACTCAGAGATGTTTACAGACCCTCAAAACCTGAGCGTTTTTGGACCATCGAAGCCCAAGCTCCCACGAGCCCTCAGCACCCAACTCGTCCTGTGGACCCTCAGGACTTCAGCCATGGGTGGGCCCTAGGCACCCCATGCAGGAGTTCTGGACTTTCGGTTCTTCGGCTGCCTCTGGATTCTTGGCGTGGGACCCTTTTACTTGTGTTATGCCTGATGTATTTTTGTTATTAAATGTCCTTTCGATAGGGGCTCAGTGTCGGCGCATTTCTGCTGTTCAGCTTCCTTTTCAAGAAGTCTCCTTTAGATATTTCCACTGCAGCAAGACCTTAAAACCTCAAGTGGTAATATAACAAATTTCACTTGAGCTAGTTAGGTTTTGGAATGAACCGTTAAGACACTGTCAGTGATTCTGCAATTCTGATTTATGTTTTAGCCTATAGTCCTAGTGTTTTCTAGTGCTGACCTCTGCAAGCCTTACTTGGATGAGAATGCCACAAATCAGTCAGCTCATTTTGATGGATATTGACCTTGATTTGTTAACAGATGAAGACACTTTGCACTTCAGCTGTTCCTGCTGCTTCTAGTGCATATGATAACATGGCAACATGTTCTTCTACTCAGTCTTTCAGCATCTTTCAGCTTTCTCGTGTGTTTGATTTTTACATTTTTAAAAACTTTTAGGCTATTCCGGGCAGCACGGTGGCTCGTTGGGTAGCACCACTGCCTCACAGCAAGAAGGTCCCAGGATCAATACCAGGGTGGAGAAGCCTGGGTCCTTTCTATGTGGAGTCTGCTGGTCCTCCCCGTGTCTGCATGGGTTTACTCCAGGTACTGTAGTTTCTTCCCACAGTCCAAAGACATGTGTGTTAGGGTAACTGTTGTCTCTGAAGTTGTGTGGCTGTGTGTGTGTGCAGTTCAATGGATTGTCTAGGGTTGTCCCAGAGTTGCCGAGTGGGCACTGACTGGCCCATGACGGATTAAGTGGAAGATAATGAATGAATGAAATTGATTTTAAAATATTTTATGTTCTGTTGAAAATGTGATTAGAACTAGTTATTTTGCTCTGACAACGTCTAATATATTTTGGTTATAGGCACAGTTTTAGTAATGGTAGATCTACACAGACACAACTGTTCATGTTACTTACTGGACTGAGTTGTGTAAAGCCAAGATTAATTAATAACCTTGAATCTGATTGAATGTTAGACACTGCAACATTAAGTTTGTGCGTCTATAATTATAGACAAATGAGATGATTACACCCTAAATTACAGAATGTTGTGATAGTCTTGTAATAAGCAAATGCCCAAAGATGGTGGCCAAAGAAAAAACAATGTGACTGGGATTCTCCCTCTTATTTTACCTACTGTAACACAATTGCTTCTACCATTCAGGTCATGATGAAGCACTGTACTTTTCGTTACTAAGTGAGAGATTGAGAGTGAGAGAGAAAGGCAGCGAGAGAGAAAGAGAGAGCTCATTTTGCGTTAATGAGTACAGAGTGTACCACAGACAGAAATAGCAATATGCACAAACTCTTAACCAACTGCAGAATGGGATATAGGAGTCACGATCTGTGATCACTTAAAAAGCAACTTTTGATTGTGTCTAATCAATACTGCTGACTGCACAGCCCCTATGTGTAGATAGGCTCCTCTTTTTCAGATTTGTTATTCACAGCTCTGCAGCGCTGCCAATGAAGCCGTGTTCTCATTGTGTTTCCAGAGATTTCAATGAATTAAATAAAATGAAAGCTTTGTTTTTAGAAAGCCTGGAACTGTGAAGCAGCTTTTTGGTCTGTCTCCAGACTCATTTGTATAGATTACCATTTTCAGCACAAAATATAGCCCTTATGGGGATGTAAGTATATTCATTTGTACCTCAAATGAGTTGGCTGTTGCAGTACAAAAAGCAGTCATTTTCATGAACATTTGTTGTAAATACTTACCATTATTACTAAAGAAGTTTTATTTACATTTACACTGCACTGGTTTGGACCCAAGAGCGGAATGATAATGGTTATGACAACATGTGCGTTAGAGGTGCAATATTGACACCTACTCCCAAAGACAAGGCCGTAGAAGATCCTTAACCTCTCAGCAGGACCAGTATGTAATCCTATGTGCAAGAAGGAACAGGATGAGCACTGCCAGAGCCCTACAGCATGACCTCCAACAAGCAATTGGTGTGAATGTGTCTGACCAAACAATCAGAAACAGGCTACATGAGGGAGGTCTGAGGGCCTGAAGTCCTGTCATGGGCTCTGTGCTCACTGCCCAGCATCGTAGAGCTCGATTCGCATAAGCCATAGAGCACCATAACTGGCAGATCCACTGCTGGCACCCTGACCTTTTCAGAGATGAGACCAGGTTTCACCTGTGCACGTCACAGACACGACAGGGTCTGGAGATTCCATGGAGAACGCTAAGCTGCCTGCAGCATACCTTGTCAGCCAACCATATAGCAGTGACTCGATGAATCATGTAGGCATGTAGATCTGGTCAAGACGATCTGCTGAAGTTCAAACCAGGTATCAGAATAGAAAAGGAAGTGACTTTGAATGAGGTCTGGCTATTTAACTATTTTAGAAACAGCTGTTCTGCTGGGATATTCATCTAGGGTTACCAAAGAATGGTCAGATAAAGTGAAATACAGTCCTCTGAACGAGTGCCAATACCTGCTAAGTATTATTGCTGACCAGAGAACTACTACTTCCTGTATTTGCCTACATTTTCAATTTACAATAGTAAACTTCACATCAGATAATCAACCCTCAGGTTTTGACCTCCAAACTTTGCACAGAGTTGACCCTTATAGCAACCAAAACTGTTTTATAATTTAAATACAGATATATAGGCAAAAAGCATAATTGCAATATTATTAAATAAATATATAATATATAACATAAAGGGATGTGATGCTATTTTTTTTCTAATACTCTAATTCCTTAAAGTCAAAAGGCTAACATGGGGCATAACATTCCTAATGTTTAAAAGCAGCATGCATTTTTTGTGACTTAACCATTAATCATCATGCTACAATGGCGCTGTTAACGTCATGCACGTCCCAAATGCAGTGAAGTCGTGCAGTTTAATTCTGCCCTCTGGCTGATTGTAAACCCCTTAAATAACTTCTGTGGTGTCGAGAATGCCGTACCAACAATGCTGCTCCTGCAAGATGTGATGGAAATGTCAAGATCTCCAAGCAGACAACATCAGACAGGACAGAATAATGATATATATATATATGTGTGTGCTTTGTGTACAGTTGGTTTTAATTATATAATAATAATTACTGGTGTTAATTTTAATTATCTCCCAGGCCACCCAGTGAGAAAGGGTTCCTGTTGAGTCTGGGTCCACTGAAAGTTTCTTATTGCAGCTCTAAGTCTAAGGGAGCTATTCCTTTCCACCGTCTTGCTCAACAGGAAAAATTTGAAATCTGTAAAGCTGCTTTGAGACAATGTCAATATTAAAAGGAACTTGGATAAATACATTTGAATTGAATTGAGTTGAAATACAGCTTGCCCACGGCTGAAATGATGACTGTTCTTAGATTACTAGATGTGAATTTGGTGCAAGCCATCCAGTATGACTGCACTGACTTCCGCTGTGCAGCACTCACATTATGCCATGGGCCAATTGAAGCAAAACAACTCATCTGTCTGATGCGTTTGACATGTGAATCATCAGATTCTCATCTAGACTCTTTCTAAATATGGCATTGGGGACCACATGCTTTTTGATTTTCCTGAAACCTAGAAGATCAATACTACCAGGTCCAAATTCACCACCTCATAGCAGTACCAGGAGTTCCTCATGGATCGGTTTTGGTCAACTCCTGTTCCCCTTGTACACTAAATCACCAGGCTGCAATTAGGTCTGATGGCTCCCTGTACAACCACTGCACAAATTAATCACAGATTAAGCTATCTGGCTACCTTCCTAAATGGCAAAACATCACCTAAAGGTCACTCTGGACAAAAGTGAACTGATCTACCTACCGGCACAGAACTCCCTGACACAGAGACTACATTCACATAGCAGTCAAAGTGGATCAATTTCCTAACCAAAGCAAATAAATGTGTGAAATACATTACATTTAACTAATGAAATATCGCCTATTTTTGTGAGCAGTATATATTCCACATTTGTCTGAATAGCGTGTGCTTCTAGGGTGAGTCAACAGTAACAGTCAACCCCTTTAATGGTTATACTAAAGGTGCATGTTATTCGGCCAGTCTTTAACTTATTTTTTAAGTTTTTATTGTCCTTTGACACTCTAGCCATGTCCTCTTTGCCCACATTTGCCAATTTTGTAAAAAAAAAATACTTAAACACGCAGTGATATTTTAAATGTGGAAAGTGCAGCACCGCTCAACTACTGATATACTGATTTGTACTCCTGTATCCTGATCCGATATAAATTTTAAATGATCATCTTTACGTCTCATGCACTAGCCACTAAAAGGGCCTGCACCAAAACATCCAGCAGGAACAGCTGGTCATTACAATTTAGCCATTAATTACACAGAATGGATATGTAGGATTAGAGCATGAGGTCATATTTAAATCCTGGATGTAATATTAAGGGGAAGGGCTTATATAATGCAGTGCTTTCCTCTGCCATGACATAATACAAAACCAATTATGTAAGAACTGTTGGTCACAGAGCTCGACAACTTTACCCAAACTTACCCAGGTCACCACAGTGGTTGGACAGTGTATTAGACCACTGTGCCACCTGAGCACTGACAAGAATAATTACTTATCATGTATTTCAATAGAGCTTTTTTATGACGTGAGACTTGCCTCAAATAAACCCATGGTTGACTGAGGCTAAATGCAGCATGATGTCTTAAATCACACACAGTACTGTGCAAAAGTCTTTTATGTTAGCCCCATTAGATTTGTTGGTTTAGCAATGGTATAATGATCATATATAATGTATTGACTGGAACCATAGATTCTACTTGAATTGTTCACTCTATAACACTATTTTCCACTGATCGTAATTCCAGTGAACTTTCATAGCAATGAATATCTTAGTCATTCCAACCTGCCCCCTTCTGAAAAAAGCAGTTTCTTGACTGCAACCCTTCCGAAAGGAGCATTCCTGAGCATTCAAGCTTTTAAGGACTGTAGACCAGTTAACTTGGCATAGCAATAACACAGACCACACTAGATTTCTACCCTAGCCTATACAGGTTACAACCTTTTGTCAGTTTTTTTCAGTTTTTCATTCTACGCACAAATGTCCTCTATTTCTGTTTTTATTCTAAAAAAGAGACTGCAAAGTAATTATATATAATCATCTAATCTAACAGTGGACCAATACATTAGGCTTATACTTAAAGTATACACGTGGTTCAAATACTTAAATATATTGTAATTAATGTACAGAAAGTATTTGTAATATTTCTAAGGTTGGACAGGCATTACTGATTGTAAGGGATCACTGTAAGTATAAACTAAATACATTTGTGTGTATAATGTTTAGAGCAGTGCAGGGTGCTTTTAAATAGAATGTAATCATGGGGCATGTGTGTATTTCAGTGGCTGATGAGATCCAGGCTACTCTAATTCAGGGAAGTGCTGCTCTGCTTTAATCTCCCAGTGTGTGTCGCATCTAAAACTGGTTTGTGCCATCTGGCACTGATGTTCATTTGACCTGTGTCAGGCACCGACACAAGGCCAAGCAGTGATCACTAACCACATTTACTGTTTTTATCTCTCATCATCATCTCTCTCTTTCACTACATGTTCTAAAAACACAGTAGTCTTGCATCTTGCACATATTGCAAAGTGATTCTGCATCTCCATAATTTCAGTGTAAAAAAAAAGCCAGAGTTTAGCCATCACTACCCAACACAAAGTGCTACATTAAATATTATAAGTGACAATATTAACTCTAGTGTTACTAATTTGTAAAATTGTTGCCACGACACCCATTATGTGTCCTGCCATTGACAGTCAGCCAATGTTGCCTTGGTTTGCAGTTTTGTAATAAGAAATCTGGACTGCTATGGACTAAGAACAGGCAACAGTTTGCACAGGCTCACCAAAAATGGATCATAGAAACGTTTAAGAAAAAAGTATTGCAAAACATGAATCTCAATATATGTTTTGACATTGGTATGGTATGGGCCATGAATGACATGAGAGCATGGATCCATCCTGCTTTGTATTAACATTTCAGGCTGGTGGTAGTGTAATGGTGTGGAAGATATTTTCTTTACACACATTTAATACACCTTTAAACCTTTAATACACCTTTAATAAACACCACAACCTACCTGAGTATTGTTGCTCACCATATCCACCCCTTTATGATCACACTCTATGATCCAATGTACTTAGAGCTGGATAACTTGCCACGTCACAAAGCTTAAATCAGTTTAAACTTGTTTCTTGAACATGTGAGTTCACTGTAAACCTGTCATAAGATACCAAACTGTTACTAACCCAATGATGAGAGGGCAGAAAGAATTTGTTTGCAGTATTTGTATCAGCAGGCAGGTCTGAGTAAAGATTTATGTTATTTGGTGTTGTTGTTGTTGTTGTTGTTGTGTTGCTTGTAAAGAAGTTCAGTGAAGAATGGAGGAGAATGAACGTGTTTCTTCTGAATGTAACCATTTCAGTAAGACATGCAGAAACTCAAGACTTCTATTAAGAAAGAAACACAAACCAGACTTGCCATCAAATCAAACATTATAAAATCAATAAGTTACTAAATAGGGTTTATGGGTATATTATGTCCTATAGTCCTGATTATAATACGAAACAGTAATTTGTACCTTTAGAGGTTAGGTGTCTTTTTCCTTCATATACTCCTCATCTCTAGTGCCAGTCATAGTGCCAGCAGTCTATATGTGTTTAAATGTCACTGCATTCTACTTATGAATTGCTTTCTTCACTACTGTCACTGCTTTGCCTGCTCTCGGATTTTCTAAACTAATGATTGTAACTCCATAAAAGCATCTGTGAATTTAATAAATGCAAATGTAACATAACATAAATAATCTTATTAATGCCATTTTCTAAGATTACATCATTATGACTCTTATGTAAGGGAACGAATTGCAGTCAGCCTTGCCATTCACACCTATAACGACGCTTTTGTCATTGTGGCACAAAAATGGCATCACCACCCTTGTCAAGCAAGCTGCTGGCAAGTGCATTCCATTTTGAAGAGTTACTGCTTTCCAGCACTCTGAACAATGCAAGAATACATAACCATATGAAGATAACTTGATAACCTATAGAAAGTGCACACATATACTATAGACACCTAGAGACTTTTCTTTCCATTTAATTCCATTACTAAAGTGTTAAACTGTGTCATAGAGAACTTTAATTAGAGAACCAAGAGAGGGTAGCGTACCTCATAAAAGGTATAAAACTGATTTATTAGAAAGTACTATAGTGTGAAAGTGTGATATTATCTGGTAATAATTATACCAACGTCCTAATCTTAATGCATTTCTGATTTCTTGAAATTAAATATGCACTTTGAAATCACCATCTTATGCCTGGGCAGAGCAGTGGTTTGATTGTGTTTAAACTATCTGTGTAAAGTTTGCATGTTCTCGCGGTGTCTGCATGTTGTTGGGTTTCCTCCCACATTCCAATGATGTGCATTAGGTCAGTCTGTCTCTCTGAAGTATCAAAGAAAGAGTTGGTATTGGTGTTTGTGTGCATGTGCATGTGCACTTCAACGGATTAGTGCCATGTCAGGAACTGGGTCTGTCCTTGCGTCCTGTTCTGCTTACTTGGATTGAGCAGGTATGAAAATGAATGAATATGCTTTGCTTTATGATGTCTTGAATAGTGCTCTAATTGCCATGTTTCAAAGACTTCTGCAGCGCTTTTTTTTTTTTTTTCATTTTTTTAGTCAGCTGTAATCAAATGGCTATTTTACCTGAATGCTGCACGTAATGATTTACTTGGAAGCAACGTTTAAGGTGGGCATACCCTATATACGAGCAACTTTAATGACAGTATAATACCTTACACCAAATAATTATAACACACAGACTTGCGTAATAGCTGCAAGAGCTAATTTAGCAATTATTAGTCATTAGCTGCACAGTTTTATTGACCTTTTTTATTACTATAATGTTCCCAGAAGCAATAGGGTACGTGAATGAGTATTACCTCTGAAGTGGAAAGAGATTGTAACGAGCTTACAAAATGAGCTGAGGTTAAAGTAGTATATTAAGTTGCTTATGTAAGATGCTCTTGCATCAAATGTTTGGACCGTTATGATTTTGCCACGTGAACCTGGTGAGTTTCAAATAATAAGTTTAATAATAATAAGTTTAGTTTATATAACACTTTTCTCAAACCCAAGGACGCTTTGCATCAAGCATCATTGGGTTGAATTCAAAACATTTAAATTCAAAGCTAAAAATAGTAGGCTTCAATAGAAAATATCTAAACTTACATGGTTGTACCTGACTAATTATTCCAATTATTTGTTCTTGATTAATTTGACAAATTATGAGCACATATAGGAAGATAGCTGACGAGTCATTGGATGTTAATGTTTAGGTGGAAATAATACTTGGACTTTATTTGGAAGTAATTTTTTGAGTTTCATTAAAAAAGCAGTTAAAGCCAGTTGCGTCCATGGACCTCCGTGATCCACAGATTGAACAACGAAAAATAAAGATAATCCAGGAAATAAAGAAGTTTGAAGAGGAATGCACCAAGCACTGAACTGGATATTTTTCTAGCACTTGAAAATTGTCGTTTACTTAAAAGCATTTTTTACATTGCATTAGGTAGAAATTATGCAGTATATGGGAGGATATTGGAAGGATATTGACAAATGCTATGCCATTTTAAATCAGCAACCGCTGAGTTTGGCATCTGCACGTAGTCTGCACTCTTCTTTTTATTTGATCTGAGTCGTGTGTGCTTTTTCCCCTAAAAGTTGAGTTGACCTTGGTGGAGCTGGATCCAGTGGAGTGACACGGTATGGGCTGGCTTTTGTACTTAATAACACAGATTAATGTCAGATGGTGACACCTTATATAAGTGTGGCATTTCTTGTATCAGCCTTGGCCTCTTGCATGATGTGAGTGCTTCTTTTTGTGTATGTTTGTTATATCTGCGCTTTGCAGAGTGTGAAGCAATAGTTTAATGTCAGTGCAGCATTTGTTATTTTCTACAAACATGTTAAAGGTCCTGGGCTTTGTAGAGCAGGGGATTGTAGTATTATGTTGGTATAAAGAATATGTTGTGTGTATACATCTGTGAGAAATGAGTTTAATGTAGGGCATTGCTAGTGCAGTAGCAGAGAGTGTCGTAACCAACCAGCAGTGGAGGCTCTGTATATAGATTATGGGTTACTTGAGCCCACCCTAAAAGCTCAAAGTTGGGGTCTAAATATTGAAAATGTGTTTGAGCTTATCTCAGTTTTATTGACTGTCTTGTCATCTGTTGCTTTTCTTGTATTGCAGAATGATTCCGCTAAGGTCTGCTGAGTGTGTTTTTGTGTTGTGACCTTGGCAGGTTTAAGTTGGTCATGGACAGTTGTGTTTTTATTGTTTTTTACAAAGTGTATGGCATAGAGTACCCGATAATGTCAGTTCGCATATTGTTAAGACAACAATTAAGATATTATAGTAGATGCCACATATCGCACACACTTATCGATCGACCAGTGATAGCGGTTTTAGCAGATCGGCTGTGACCCGTGGTTGGCCAATCAGTCCTATGTAACCGATTCTGTTCCGGTCTCATTTAGCCTACACTTGTGTGGAGCCACACACATGAACAGCACAGTGCTTTGACTATTGCTACTTCAGTCCTATTAGTCGGATTCATAAGGCAGTCCAGTCTCCATCAAGGCTTTGTATGGCTCTACATCTTGGGTTTGCCCTTAATGTCCGTTATAGTTGGTCTGAAGTCACCATAAGCTGTGGCATAACTGCAAGGACAACATCCTAGAGAACACACTATAGACCAAATACCACATGGTAGTGTGGATGAAACATTACAAAAAAAGGAACCAATATGCTATACCTGTAATATCTAGTGTGTGAGACCATCCGAAATAAACATGTCTGACCTTTATCTATCCACAGTTTGCTGACAACTCTGATCAGACAAGAGCAGGCAAGTGTGTCTGTGCATGCATGTTAATAATAGAAAAGTAATTATACTGAAATGCACACATGGGAATCTTTTTGTCTCTCTGTCTGTCTCTCTCCCTCACTTACTCAGTTTCACACACACACACGCACGCACGCACGCACGCACGCACACACACACACACACAACATTATAAGCTGAGGCCCGGACTGGTGATAGATTGTTGTAATTAAGGCTGATAACCATCAACTAGTGCACAGTTTCTTGCTATCACACAAACTGTTGTTATCTGGCTTTACCTGCAATACACATTAAATCACAAACTCTACACCTCCTGCAGATTGTAGCCTGACACACAGTGCCACTGAAAATGTACACAACAAATCATTCTCTATTTGTCCATATTAAATGGAGACAAAATATGGTTTCCGATTGCATTGTGGACATGAATATGCTATCAGAAATCATGTTTGGATTAATGTAATGAATAGGAAGGTAGTGATTCACTGATCTATCTGTCTCTGTCTCTCTCTCTCACACACACGAACACACACACACACAAATTATTCTGCTAAACAGTGGGTTCTACAAGAAGCTGTCATTTACACAGCATGTGATTCCTACTACTCACTCCGCAATATAATTGCATGTGTTTATTTTTGGAACTTGACATGACTAGTGAGTAGAAATAATCTTATGCCACTGACGCTCTTGGTTAAAACTTTTAACACCAGAAGTCATTCATTCATTTACTTTTCTTCCACACACACGCACACACACACACGCACACGCACACACACACACACACACACACACACACACACAACATTATAAGCTGAGGCCCGGACTGGTGATAGATTGTTGTAATTAAGGCTGATAACCATCAAATAGTGCACAGTTTCTTGCTATCACACAAACTGTTGTTATCTGGCTTTACCTGCAATACACATTAAATCACAAA
>JAUZST010007195.1:0-14338 GCA_034779995.1 Parotocinclus haroldoi | reverse complement strand
ACCCCAACCGAATCCACCCTGAATACATTTTACCCCAACATTACCCCAACCGAATCCACCCTGAATACATTTTACCCCAACATTACCCCAACCGAATCCACTCTGAATACACTTTACCCCAACATTACCCCAACCGAATCCACTCTGAACACTTTACCCTAACATATTACCCGTTACCAGTGCTAATCTAATAAAAGCCAGTTAGTAGTGAATTCATTACACTGGCTTAGATTCAAATTCGGCTCAAACTTACAATTGACACCAACTTTACCAAAGTTACCAAAATGTTTAGGAATCGGTGAATCTTTTTTTTCCTCACTTGTTGAGTGAGTCAGTAAAAGTTTATCTTGCTTTCCTCTCTTCTGCAGTTTTGGACTGAGCGAATCTTTCTTTCCTCTCTTTTTAATGTTTGAATCACCGAATCTTTTCTCTCTTGTTGAGTGAGTCAGTGTTTGAATCAGTGAATCACCGAATCTTTCTGTCCTCTCTTTTTTAGTGATTGAATCACTGAATCATTTCTCTCTTCCCGATTGTTTGAATCACTGAATCTTGTTTTCTCTTGTTCAGTGATTGAATCAGTGAACATTTTGTGTCTCGTCTCAGTCTTAGAATCACCGAATCTTTTCCCTCTTGTTGATTGTTTGAATCAGTAAATCTACAGTGCTCATCCTGAATGAAATCCTCTCTCTTTTTTTATTCGGAGGATTAGAATTGAAATCCCTGCAGGAACTGGAGAGATACCGTATTCAGAAGAGTGCATGATGATCATACCCTGATGTCATCAGTGAAGTTCCTGGCTTTTTCATAGCCGGCGGCACTGAGGTGGTAGTTCATCCAGCGCAGCAGCAGTTCCTCGGGGGACATTTTCAGCAAGTCATCCAGACTCTCGTACTCGCCCAGCAGTGCCAGGAGAGCTACGAACACGCACAAGTTGCTTATTAGCTCAGACAGTGAGACTTAGCAGATGCCCTTATCAACAGTGACTCAGTGAACAGGGAAAGACGATGATCCAAGTCATTGAGATGTATGGACTTTGCTCACCTTCCATTCTAAGCTTTCTATTTAAAGGTAGGTGAATTATCTAAGCCTGCATTTTATATCAGGGCCACGTGAGGCATCTACATTAGAAGCTTTCCTTCCTTCCTACCTTCCTTGGCTCGTTCCTATCAGTCAGCTGATTGGTTTATTTGGTTTATGGGTTTCACCTGCTGTTTTGAAAGCAGCCAAGAACTGACCTCAATCCCCACTTCCTAAACGTTTCGCGATTTGATGAAGCGTAGCGTGAGCGCCTGACCTTCGTTACGGGACAGCTCAATGTCAGCAAACAGCCCGATCTTGATGATCTGCCAGAGGAGCCCCAGGACGAGATGAGGTGTCCCGGCGATCATGTCCTGGGCGTCGATGTTCACCACCGTACAGCCGATGGCCGAGGCCGAGTTAAGGGCCAGTATCAAGTTCTCCTGCCGCACAAGAAAGACAAGCACGTGTTTGTATTCAGGTTTCCTGGATAAACGTTCATGCATCTTTTCCTCCCCAGATCACATTTCTTTTTGCAACGTTTAGCGGAGGCCCCAATCCGAAATGACCTACGAACGATACAGTCCCAGAGGTACCGCCTAAGCACTTGAGAGCTAACGGTCTTGCTCCAGCGGCCAACGATGGCAGCTTGGTGGGCTTGCGACTGGAATCCCAAACTTCGTGTTGCCAGATTCACAAGCGTTTTATTAAGGAAAAAAAAAACTCCAAATGTTAACAAATGCAACAGAAACAAGTTCTCAAATATTATATTAAGTAAACCTTCACTGCTTTCTTGTAGCATGTTGACCCGTTTTTATCGTTATTTCCATTATTTCGTTTAAGGAAATACCATGGGAAGGGAAAAACCCTTAAACCGTGCGTTCAGGAAATGTATTAAACAAGAAATAGAGGTGATTGTGGAAAAAGGAGAAAAAAAAGGCAAAAGATGAGGATGGGCAAGAGTAGCACTGTAGGTACCAACTTCGTTTAAATGTGGGAGGCTTTTCTAAGGTTAAGAAACCATTTAAGAACATAATATTTTCAGGAATATCACTTGTTCTTGGGATTTGTTCTTAAGAAAAGAGTTCAAGCATACAAGCATACAAAAAAACCCCCTCTGTAACCACACGTGCTGAATGTAAATATATCTGTTTTCGTGTTCTGCTTGTCAGCTAGCATGTCCATGTAAATATGGGTAGTTTGTGTAATATATTACTCCCACCAGAACCACCAGCAGTTTGTGTTTCAGCTCAAATCAATCCCACTGGTTTTAAGGTCCATTTATTTTGGTTGATAGACGAAGTGTCCAGCATCTAGCAAATTCCTTTTATTGGTACCAAATATTTTAACACTCTTGAGCCTTGGGTCCTTAACTCCCAAATGCTTGGCTTGTTCACCGTATCAGTTGCTGCTAAATCACCGAATGGAAATGCACTCCTTTTCCTTCTCTGAATCATCACTCTGGCCATGTTTAACCCCTAAAAAATATATACCACCGCCAACAAATGCCCCGGACCGCAAGATCAACCACTGAAACCTTTGCATTTTTAGCCATTTGGTCGACGCCCTTATCCAGAGCAGCATGCACCTGATACGGTCTTACAGTCCAAGGAATTTGGGGTTAAGTGCCTGGCTCAGGGACCCACCAGTGGAAGCTGGGCAGGGCTAGGATTTTCACAACACACTCGCTCTGTCTTTAGAGCAGAAGGGAAGTCGTAACGTTCCCACTGCTTTGGGAGCTCTTAAGTATCTTATAATAGCTCTTCACCTGGGTCTTTGACAATCAAAATGATCTCATGGCGCCAATATGAATATGCACCTTGTAAATACCTTGTCCTGTTGGCTCCTTATTATGGCTTTATAACGTTTTATTGCAGTTTAAGATAAAACACAGTTGGTGAAACAATGTAACACAGGTATTGTCTGATAAAAAAAAAAAAAGCCAGCGGAAGATGACTAGTCCAGGCTTGACACTACGTTGGGTTACATCCCCCACCAGCAACAGTCGATTCTGTTTTGGAAGAGTATGTTCATGCCTATGTCAGCTTTTTTGGCATTTCTTCTTCATTTATCTTGTCTGTATTTGTTTTGTCTGTCGAATGGGTATTTTGTTTCTCATTTGAAAAGTAGATTTGCAACTCCGGCCAACCACACTATGCAAACAAGCCAATCACCAGTTGAAGCAGCAGCACCTGCTCGGCCAGTAGCTCGACCACTGAGGTGTGTCCTCCAGCTCCACTTTGGGATGGATGTCGGGGGTATTTGATTGGTCACTGGCCAAGGACTGGACTCTAAACTTAACAGCCATGAGACAACCTGTACGAGTTGTACGAAAAGAATTTTAGACCTTCAGCTCAAACAGCCGTGGCTCAGACTAGGGAGGTTTGGACTAGACTTAGCCCAAGCCCTTGTCACTGCAAAACCTGTGACCCTTACCGAATTTGTATGTGTCTCTGCTAAACTCTGTGACTCTTTTTTTTCTCTAGTTACTCTAGTACCCTTAACGAAATCAGCAATGCTCCAGTGTTGGTCAACTGATATTTTCAGCCTTAAATGCGACCTGCATGGCTCAGGGGCAGTCTTGGGGGCTGAGGGCTGAGAGCCCCTGTGACCACAAGCTCACCCTCTTGGCCCCCCTAAACGAGGAGTGAGTTCATGAATGAATATTTATGCAACAGACTGATAGGTGGAAAGAAATTGGCCCCTCTAATATAGCCATTAGCCCCAGCCTAGCCCACCCCCAAATTCTAGAACTGCCGCTGGGATGGCTACTGATGCCTCAGCTTTTAGGGTTTCCATTACAACGGGATTTAGAGATTTGCAAATGGAAAAACCCGCCGTCGCATTTAACCCGTGGCTCCCCTCAGAGTTTAAATCGATACTTAATTGCCAGCTTTGTAAATGCAATTTACATAATGAATTCAGAGGAAGTAACTCAAGTTACACAGTCTGTCTCACAAGGTTCTCTCCAGGGCTTACATACGGCTCGACCGGGGTAGTATGAAAGAAAAAAAAAAAAAAAAGAGTTTTCATTTCTTCGCCTTCAATCAGGACCTCGTTTAGGAAAACGCTATTACAGAATAGCATTTCCTCCTCCACTTTAGCACGAAACCTTCAGGCGTCAGCCCAGAACTTTATTCTTTGGTCCTTGGACTGTCTTACTGTGTGCCCTATTTATTTATTTTTTTTCCTTCCGAGGCCACGGCCGCAGGTTTGGACGTACGCCCAATAGGCCATGTTTTCCCCTGGCCCTAACCTAAATTCATCGGTCTAAATTTGAATCGAAGCTGACGGCTCAAACCACAATTTCTTTGTTGTTTATAGCTCAGGTTCTGGGATCCAGGCCAAGAACTTTCATGCTCCATTCATAATGTCTGAGTGATGCTCAAGCTGCTGAGCTGGCTGAAGCTTGTTTGGTACTTAACCACAACGTATCACGCTACAAGAAAATCGCTAGCACAGACTGGTCCTCGTATTCAGAAAGTCCTATTTCTGGCAACAACTTCGGGCTCTGGAACAAGATGTGAAACACGAAGCAATGGGAATAAAGGGTTGGAAATCAACTGGGAAGACCATTGGACCGACTGGTCCTAAGCCAGATATTAGAAGGGTGTGGTATTAATGGGACCAGCTGACAGATGACAGTGGAAAATCTGAGGAGGTGCAGGGAATTGCTGTGATGTAGAGGCATCACAGCAATCGCTGCCAATGTTTGAGGGATTGACAAGATCATCTTCTTGCTGTCAGGTACAGCTAATCAACTAGAAGGGCCACACTGGCCCCTGGTTCAAAATGAAGGGCCCATTAATCAGCTAACCACTATGGTTCTGTAACACTATGTGGGCTGTGATGGCCTAGCGGTTAAAGTACTAGATTATGGACCAGGGTTCAAATCCCACCTATGCCCAGCCACCACAGTTGGGTCCCTGAGCAGGCGATAAGCAGTAGGATACCGTGCGGCAAGAGCTGCTCGTCATCATCGTCTCATACTAGGACGCTTATAAGGAGCACAACGCAAACTGTAGCTCAGGATTCAGTCTGCTCATGCTGATGCCGCATGTGTTTTATAAAACCGCACCAAAGGCCACGCTGTTACGTTCCTCGCTACAACTGCTGCACTACAACAGATAACCTGCCAGCCTGGCAACATAAAGTATTGGCTACGTAGGTCAATGACGAGGATAATAACCTTATGGGACAAGCAGTTACATTCTGTCTAGCTTAGATTCACGTGCTATGGTTGTATCAGGTGTTAATTCAGTTCAGCAACCTTTTTTTTTTTGGCAAATAGACAAATAGAACTGCTGAGGCCTCTTCAGAAGACCGAAGCGCGTACTCACAGTGTTGGTGAACATCGTGCGCTTCTTCGTGCTGATGACCCGTTCGTCTATCGTGTCTGCTTGGGAGAGGTTGATCATTTTGCTGAGGACCAAAACGTGTGGAGTTAGTTACCGGGATTAGATGTGGCGCACAGCCCAGCAAGGCGGGAACAACCCCAGGCAGGGCGGCATTCCGTGGTAGGGCACGTTTTATGACACAAATCGTTTTACTCAAGCAATAGAATATGAGAGGGACTTTGCTATCACAGGTAACATCACGGTTGTGATTTGGCGGGTGCCGTAGATCATTACAGCCGTGATGTTATTCTCGATAGCACGCAAACCTTGAGCGTTGGATTGATTTTATACAGCCGTTTTTTACAGCAAAACAAATCTTTTCTGACCATGACCATAAGGTCAGGTGCTAATGCTCGACGGCAAGCCCTGCTTCACAGCTGGCATTCCAGCTCTTCTTAAAGGTCACAAACCCGTTTCTATCAACTTTATTTCAAGAGTTTGGGGGCTGGATTTGCTGTTTGCTATTTCATAGACCCCGGACATCAATACTGGGAAAGTGCATGTATGATCATATTACCATAACAGAATCCCATCCTTTACTGACTGGAACAGGCTGTCATCATTCGGATTCATAGGGATGAGATGTTTGCAGTCAGGGTCTTTTGCCAAGGCTTTATTAATCCAGTTCACAAAGGCAACCTTCTCTTCATCTGAGACCGTTGAATAAAGGAGAAACAAACACAGCATGTAAGCGGTTGGATTACCAGAGGCTAAAATGTGTGATCAAATTCCAGTACATTTAGAATGAAATACCCGCATGATAAGCCCCCATAACTCCCTGCCCATTTAATCCATTACAAAACGGCCCACACGAAAATGTCATCAACTGTTTAACAACTGAATAAAATATACTTCGGAACCATTTTTCCTTTGAAATGCATTTATACTGAACCGAGTGTGAAACCGAACACCAACCAGCATACGAGTGCTGGGTTCCTCCGGACGTCCCTCCAAACGAGCAGATCCCATCCCTCTTGGAGATGGTCTTGCGAAAGGTTTCCCTCACTTCTTGGCTCCTTATGTCTTGGTAGATCTGGGGAATCAAATGAGACGTCGCACGATTTCCAGCCATCACCGTTGAACTAAGACTGTGGGACTGGGGTCTTAATGGGACCGGCCGAGTGGAAAATCTGACTAGGTGCAGGGGTTTTCTATGACGTAGAGGTATCCACTGCCGAGGTTTGAGGGGTGGAGAAGATCGTCTTCTTGCTGTCAGGTAGCTACAGCAAGTACAACTAATCAACTAAAAGGGTCACACTGGTCCCTGGTTCCAAACGTAGGGCCAATCAATCAGCTGACCACTATGGTTCTATAACACTGTAGTGGCCTAGTGGTTACGGTGCTGCACTATGGACCCTGGGTTGGATTGCGGGTCCCTGAGCAAGGCCCTTAACCCACAATTGCATGGGCGGTCTGGTCTTCTAAACGGCGATATATTCTTTCACATTTGTTTCAATCTCGTTTTAGCCCACACACTTAACCTGGTCAGAGTTGGGTTGTTTTTTTTGGGTTTTTTTTAACGTAGCGATGACGTACTCTCGTCCCAGTGTTGCTCTGGCCATGAAACCACCCGATATCTGCAGTATCCATGGTGCCTCTTCATAATGTTATTAGATTTCTAAGATTTCGGAGCCAGGTTTTTGTCGTTCCCACAACGGGTGACAAATGAAAAGTCCCAGATGCTCTTCAGATAAAGAGATCACCTGGAGTGCCAAGACTTTAGATGCGACTCCTGTGAACTTTGTTTAATTAGAAAACAAAGCCTGTACTGTTTTGCCTATAACTTAATTAGACACCACAATTTACAGGGTTGCGTGACCTAAATTGTTCGGCCATTGCTCGCTCATATTCTGTAAGTCATTATACATTTGATTTATTTTGTATAGCATTGTCTTCTATTCTATATTTGTATATTGTCTAATCGATTATACTCTTTATAATATTGTACTATGTTATAGACTACATTTATTAAAGTCTATGTATGATTATATTGTACGATTATACATGTGTGTGTTATGTGATTCATGAATTAATCCTGATCGAGGTCGCAGGAGACCCGGTGCCACAGGGCGCAAGGCGGGAACAACCCCAGGCAGGGCGGCAATCCGTGGTAGGGCACGTTTTATGACACAAATCGTTTTACTCAAGCAATAGAATATGAGAGGGACTTTGTTATCACAGGTAACATCACGGTTGTGATTTGGCGGGTGCCGTAGATCATTACAGCCGTGATGTTATTCTCGATAGCACGTAACCTTGAGCGTTGGATTGATTTTATACAGCCGTTTTTACAGCAAAACAAATCTTTTCATATGCCTCAATACTGATAATACCTCGCACAGAAAAGTAGGTCCACAAGAATGGGTTGTCGCTATGCAACGGATAACAGTTCGCTACCCCAGCAACGTTTTATCAAAGACAAAGAGCAAGTAAGCAAAGCCAAAATGAAAAAGCAGTAAAACTAAAACTTAAATGTGTTTATCAGGGTCATTTTGCTATTTGTATGCATTATGTGCAACGTTTGTCATTGCTTGGCAATGCATGAAACGTGATTTTACCGTTTTGTTGTCATCAAAGTCATACGGTTTCTACGAATATCTGTTGAAGATTGCCAGAACTGTTGTACAAATTATATTCGAACTATTTTATCTGCACGTACGGTTGGACTTTGGCACCAGGACATCTTTGTACTTCCGCTTAAAAAAAAAAAACTGTAGATATTATAGAATAAAGTGAATATGTTGTGTATTTCTAACTTTGATTTGAATTTTGAACCAGAATAAGAAAGCTACACACAACAATGTCATGTAGTTGCTTTGGCACCCCTAGTGGACTCAACACGGAACTGCACCGCGAGTGTGTCAGGGTTTAATCCGAGTAAAACGTCCTTACCGCAACAAACTCCTCAAAGCTTATCTTGTCATCTTTGTTGGTATCCCCAGCGACGAACTTCTCCGCAATCTCTCGCAACTTATAACCCGGCACGAAGAGCCTGGCCTCCCGAAAGAGCTCCTGCAGCTCGTAGTCACTGACGTAGCCGCTGTTGTCGAGGTCTGCGAGATGGATCGAGGAACAGAATTTAATCGCAGATCCATGTTCATGCAACACCGGTGCAATTCTGTGTAAGCGACAGCTCGGGGCCTGCCATCGTTCCAGTGCTATGGACTCTGCGTTCTAAATGCGGATCATCCAAAGTCCTCGTGTTTCAGCTTCAATAACAAACAGGCACCTGGCCAGTGTCGTGTCATAATCGGATAATATTTGACTTGTCACATGGTCTGGGCGCGGGTGCAAATCAGCTGATTTTCAGCACATTCTGATACCTCGAGATACAAAAACAAGCCGTCCACTAATAATGTTTATGGTCAGTAAGGTTGCCCAAGCTGGACTAATCACGGTTTCTGTCAGACTCTGAGGGGAGACCTAAATGATCCGTATGTTCAATCTGGCCCACCACTGCATTTTATCGTTTGGGACCGTTTGCCAGTCCAGTTGCCCTAATGATGAACGTCAGTGGGTCCACCAAATTGGATCTCCAAAAGCCTCAAGAATCGGTCCGTCCCACAACACAATAATGGTCCCCACAGTTCTCATCAATGGCCCACATGGCCAAACACTTGAACTACCAAAGACCCTGAACCAGCTGGACCTGTAATCATCAACATTTCTGCAACGTGCTCAAAACGTAAATACGAGCAACGTACGGGTGCGTGGACTGACCGATTTTCTTGAAGGCCTGCTTGAGCTCCTCCAGGTCCTCTCGAGAGATTTGGGTCACGTTGTCGTCCATGCTGCCCGGTCCTGAACCTCGCTCACGTTGCGGCGTGCCTACAGGAAGGAGAAAGAAAACTCAGGGTGTGGACATCAAGTCAGGACGGAGCCAATCTGTTCGGTAGGGTCAACAGGTCAAACGGTGGCACACGCAAAGCCATATAAGCATATATGATGATGAACAGCACAAACAACGTACAAGCTACAATGATAACCATGATAAGGAAAATGAAAGCGATTTATTTGCCTTCCTTATGTTTGACTCTCACGTCACCCTGGTCGGGACCGGATTCACAAAATTGTCTTAAGAAAGACATAAAATATTGTTCTTCAATGCTTGTTTTTTTTTGTTGACAAAGTTAAACGTTAAGCTTTAAATTCAACCTTTAAAAATCTTTCAAAAGTTAAAGGCGATACAAAAGTTGCCTACATGGAAGGTATCGGAGAGAAAATTCGCAAAGCCTTCTCCAAGATCCTCTCAGCCTTCCTGATCAAAAACCTACACAACAATACACATTCTCAAGGAGTAATGATCTGCAAAGAAAAACAAAAAGATCCCGTGCATCCTTTTCCCTGTCGGCAATTTCTCCCAACACGACTTGTTTGCTAAAAACTTTTGGAGTGCTTGGTTTGGTTCGATGCTGTTCCTCCATTCTGCTGTCCTCTCTGCTCATTAAATTAGCGGATATAACTGTGAATAGAAATTCAAAATGTGCCTCATGCCACATATTCTGAGCTCTGACGCAACATGGCAACCTAAGAAAGCAGGAAGATTTCCTTAAGAAAGGCTAAAGGAAAGAATTACGATTTTCTTAAGACAGTATTTGAGAGTGTTTTTTGGACGGTTTTGTCTCAAGCAAGCTTTAGGAGTCCGTCTCCAACTCAACAAACAAACAAACACTCTATGAGAAATCCTTCCCTCGCAAAGCCCTGGTTTACTAGATTTACTAGGTATGAAGACGAGTAGGACTGGGCAGCCGACCGACCGACTGTCCCCAGAACTCGGATTAATCCAACCTTCCTTTAGCACTTGCAAACGCACAATTGATTTCCAACGACCTGTGGTGCCTCAGCATCGACGATAAAGCACCTCAATACCAAACCTAGCTGCACCTGGTCCACCATGCTCTTCATTTACGTCCTGCTGCTTGAATCCCGCTCCAACCTGGTCCAGTGAGAACTAACCTGCCATATATACCAGCTATGCCAAAAAAAAAAAAAATCAACCAGGTCACTCATTCAGCCATCGTCTGACTCTTCCAAATTCACAGCTCAAGCTACCAACGATGTCAAGGAATGTGAGCCACCCTGGAAATCCCGAGCGATCAACCACTCGTCATTTACCTCCCGTCCGCTTGGTTCAAACTCCACCCTGACTGTGAGAATGTAGTTCAGCAGACCACAGGTAGACCTACAGCCCTGGTGATCTCTGCATGGGGCGGGGAGAGCGCTCAGTGACAGAGTTAACGTTTAACATCAGGAAGAGTTTTCCAGGAGAAAGGATCACCGATCCATTGCGTGGATGCTCATCGTATTTACATCCGTAATCTCTTCGGCTCTGCATAAACGATTCCGGCCGAGCAACGCATGCAAGCCTTTATTTGTCAGCAGGTGTGTGTGTTCAACCCAAAAGACACAAAAGCCACTTGCAGAGTAAACTCGGCCCTGTGAGCAGAGCTTAGCGAGCGCATGGCGAGACGGGAAATTAGGTCATCAGGACCAAACTAACGCCTAAAAAGGAAAGCTAGTAAATGCATTTGCATGATATTTGTGTAGACCCAGGACTAAAAGATCATTCCCTCCTGCACATCATGTCCCTATATGGGGCTGTCGTGTTTGCTGGGCTGCACGACCGAAGGCACGGAGCCTTACGAGCCTGGCTGAGTGGTACCACAAAAGCAAAATGAGCAAAAGGCAAAGAACAGAGTGACAAGCCAAGGGGTTGCCAGGTTTTCGGCTGCGGACCTGCCATCCCGGTTAGGCAAGGAGTTGGCGGGTGATGTTGAAATACGAGGAGGAAAATGAACTGGGCTGTAATGGATTGCTGTTAGAAAAGTTGTAAGGTAACAACATAAAAAAAGCAAACCATCCTGTTTCCCCGGTCAGCAGGGGGGTCCGGACCCCGTACTGGAATTGACTGGTCATGGACAGACGTACACTCTTTACAGTCTGTTCAATGCAGGAACATAGTGCATACTTACACCAAAATAGAAATAACTATAGCAACAGTGGGGGCATGGCGGGGAAAATACCGGACTAGTCAGCAAAAGGTCCAAGGTTCAAGTCTGAGCAGAGCCAAGATGCCACAGACGAGCAAAAGCCCTTGCAAGATGATCCTAGTTGTCTTGTAGATAAGGGCGTCTGCTAAATGCTGTAAATGCAATAAAATCATTTTTATTGCATCACCAAGTGTAAAAATGCCAGCCGGGTCGACCGGCGCGTACAGCCTACGTACAAATGCTTGTAGTTTGCGTTTATCATAAACGTAGCGCAGTTTTATTTCATTACGAATCATATAATCAGCATAGCAACTTCACCGAATTTAGGTCACCTGGCCTAAACAGCATCCAGCACTTATGGGGGCACTTGAAGACAGAGAAAGCTGGACATTCGGTACCATCCTGTCATATCATGCTAGATAGCATGGCTCATCAGATTTTACTTTAGCACGCAGGTCGAGAGCGCGTCGTCATTACAGAAAAAAAAGGAGAACACGCTAAGCAGGAAAACGAAAAGAAAAAAAAAAGGACAGTACGCAATCCCTTTTTAGTTTTTCCAACCATTCACTCAACAACGTTTTTACGCCGATTGTGTGATTTGTAATGAAAAACGTTGTCTTCCAAAATTTCAAGAAAGATAGCAACTAGAAGCATTTTCATTGGTGGTCTCAGACTTTTACCCCAGCCCCCCCCAAAAAAAATTAATTAATTAATTAATTAATTAATTAATTTGAAAATATCAGGCGATGCAACCAGGCCAAAAGTCTGAAAGTCTTGTAGCTTTAATTTAACTGAATTTAACTTTTTTTCCCATTACGAATCACGTAATCGTCATAGCAGTTTGACTGAATTTGCCTGCCATGGACTTTCCTGCAAGGTCACCTGACCTAAAGTCCATACAGAACTTATGGGGGCACTTGACCATGCAGGGTAACGTGCTCAACATGTTTTTTCCCACACTGGTGTAGAAAGAGCATCTGCCTTTTTTAGTAGGGGAAGCACTGGGACTGGAATGACACCACAAACCTGAAACCCAAACATTTTTCCATTTTTAACATTGTTTTCAGCTTATCAGAGACCTTTAAAAGCGTTTTATCCTTATTTTTAGGGGCGCTGAGACACAAATTAGACTCACCCCTACAGGCACGATAATGTACAGCACCTACTGTAGATGTTCGATATTAGATGTAAGAACTCTGAACGGTCTGATGCCGTGCTGTATGACTGACCAAAACGACTTGTTTTGGTAAAGACTCTACTCAAACGAGGTCTCGGCTCTGAATGCAGTCTCAAGTGTTTGCATGTAAAATGCACTAAGCAAATGGCGGCGTCTACACGGATGTGCTCTCATGCAAAAACGCTGAGCTCCCCTGATAAAAAATGCCAGTTGTTGATCTTTTAAATGGAAACTTGACACAGGGGGCAGACTGAAATATGACACGTCTGTGCTTGTTTTAATAATACGTCATATTTCATATTTCTGCATGCCCTCCCCGGGTCCACGTGCCTTTTCTTAACGTTCCAAAGATGCTCGTTAGCTGTTACGTTAATCAGTGTTTCCTCAGCGTGTGAACGGGTGTGTGCCCTGTGATGAATTGCCACCCTGTCTAGGGTTGTTCCTGCCTTGTGCCCTGTGCCACCGGCTTTCCCGCGACCCTGACTGAGAGGGTAAGATCAAAAAATGAACGAATATTTCAGTTGGTTCTTACAGTGGAGTCCATTCGGTTCCGTTCATTAGAGCTGCCCAGACGTCTACTGACTGTACGCTCCATCCGGAGTGTCAGAAACACGAGAACCCCTGAAGTGGACAGATGCTAAGCCCAGAGCTGCAGTCCATTCTGAAGTAATTAGGTTTGGCGTTCCCTCAAGTGGACGTGTCCCCGGGGTATGCCTGCGGTTTCCAGCTGGGCTTTCCCTGCAGTACACCCTCGTGTCTGTTTTTTCCTCGGTGCTACGCCTCTGTACGCCTCATCCAAATCATGTTTTTCTAGTTGCCGGCATGGTGTTACCGAGATTGGTATTTCCCCAGGGTAAGCTCCTATTCGGTTTCCAGTTGGTCTTTCTCAGGGTAACGCTTCTATGTGGTCTCCTGCTCGTAGTCCCAGCTCGGTAAGCCCTGGTGGGGTTTTTTGGTGTTTGGTAAATCTGGTGTTACCAAGACTGGCATTTCCACAGGGTTAACTCCTGTGCGATTTTCAATTGCTGTTTCCCCAGATTGCACCTCGCTGCTATTTCGGGCTGGCTGGTGTTACCGTTTCCCCTGGTTCTGCTTTGATGTTTCCTCACTGTTGCCGCTTCTGGTTGTCCAGGTAACACCAATGGCACTAGATACCAATCAGTAGTCACAGCTCTGTGACCACCAGGTATCACCTCGCCAGAGGTGGGATATGAACCAGAGCGATTCACGAGGTAGAATGCTATTACAAATTGCTGAGCCACTCTGAATTGCATCCCACCTCCGGTGAGGTGAGCCGTGTGTGCTGCAGAGTTGTAGTTACGTTTTTGGTCGGTACTGGATCTGTATGTTGGTTATGGCTGGTGGTCCACTGGGGGTACACACACACACACACACACACACACACTCTGCTACACGTCTGAAGGTGGTAGTTGACCTCCCACATGCCGATTCAAAAGGGGAGGAAAGCAGGAAAGACACCGGGAAACAAAACCTGGTCCGGGTTTCAAACTCGTATTTGTGCAGAAACAACACTAACCGCTACTCCACTGTACTGTCCCCACTAATACACTAATACTACTGTTAATACTCCCACCCAGAACGGTATATAGG
Source organism: Parotocinclus haroldoi (assembly GCA_034779995.1). Taxonomy (NCBI): domain Eukaryota; kingdom Metazoa; phylum Chordata; class Actinopteri; order Siluriformes; family Loricariidae; genus Parotocinclus; species Parotocinclus haroldoi. The sequence goes on along the minus strand of JAUZST010007195.1, from coordinate 146 downwards.
AATTGTACCGACTTCTGCCATTACATACAGTCTTATAGTTCCTAGAATTAAAAAGATCACGGCTGGTGGAAGAACATTTTCTTATAAAGCTCCACAGCTTTGGAATAATCTTCCTGCTTCTGTTCGGGCCTCGGACACAGTCTCAA
>JAUZST010007194.1:0-14339 GCA_034779995.1 Parotocinclus haroldoi | reverse complement strand
CTCTCTCTCTCTCTCTCTCTCTCTCTCTCTCTCTCTCTCTCTCTCTCTCTCTCACACACACACACACACACACACATCCATGCTTCACGCTCATGCAAAGGGCCACTTGAAGAAACTGACTGACTTGTTCTCCTCTTCAGATCTACTGACAGTCAGTCACAATGATCTGGTGGATAAATGCAAAACATTTTACGCACAAATTCCAGTGTCTCCCAAAGAGCTTGGCGTTAATGGGCAACAATATGAAGTGCCTGTGCTTGTAGAAGGTCCACCTGGAACCTTAATCAAACGACTCGGTTAAACATATAATTGGACACAAGAAGGAACAATCTATTGCATCTTTTGACGGATACCAAGAATAATCTTAAATGGACAGTATACTGTACATTATAGCTATTTACACGCACATTCTATGTAATGAGCAGCAATCAGTTCTCAGCCATTTTCTAATATATTCATGAATCCTTTGCTATTCCTTTGTTCCTTTTTATTTTTGAGTGGAAGTCTTTAGACCTGGACATAGATTTCATTGGAAAATCTGACAAGTGATGTTTGTCAGAATACTGATCGTTTTGCTGTTCTCAATCATATATCAATATATAATATAAATCTATAATGCTTATTCCAGATGTTACTGTTATGGGTTTTCTGGTCCATATGCAGTAACTGACTTTTCCCAGTTTATGTATATGTTTATGCATTCATGTATTCATTCATTCATAGTCAATTTTGAAACCTGGGAATAGGTAGGTTTCCTGTACTGGCCCTTGTGGGTAACACGTCAAATTACACAGCCTGGAATTTCTTCCTACAGTGTGAATAGGATATGCTTGCAAATGAAAGTCACGTTATTGGATAATCCTTGGTTTATTGATTGATTGAACCACATGTGGGTAATACACCAAAATAATCCACAATGCAGTGGAACCCTAATGCTTTCCCCCAAACAGCATGTCAGGTAAGTATTTTCTTTATATAAGTTAAATGAGTTTATCAAAATAATAGAAAATTATTTGGGACTTAACAGGAGATAAAAATAGTACATTTTGGAGCATGACTGAGAGGCTTGGCACTGAAGTTAGACCACAAGCACTAGCACAGTGTTCTGGCATTCTGATTGATTTCAAAGGTAACTGGTGGAGTTAGGATTAAGGCTGTGTATGACATATTTCTATAAGAATTTACATTTTACATTTACAGCATTTAGCAGACACCCTTATCCAGAGCGACTTACAATTCATACAGTCTTTCAATCCAAGCCTTTGTGGGTTAAGGGCCTTGCTCTGGGACCCAAATGTGAGAGAGGTGAGATTTGAACCCTGGACCTTCTGGTTCATAGTCCAGTAACTTAACCACTAGGCTACTAAAGTCCCATTGTGTTCTATTTGTGAGAAAAATAGTTTGTGATCTGACATCTTGGGGAGGTGTAAACCTATGAAAGTGTCAAAGTGAATGTTACTAAAGAGTTTCCACAAACACACAGAGTGGCTATATACATTTGGCCTTTTGAACATGTTGGACAACTGTGTGGTTATATAATTATTTGACTATATCATGTGAGGCTGTTTGCAAGCAGGTAATGTTGGCTTACCTTGTTGATATTAAATAAATTAAATGCATAGCAGTTGTTGACCTTTATTTTTGAATATATTAAAGTTAAGCAGATTTAGAGCAACAACTTGGCTCCTTGTAAGGCCATGTAGCAGGCAATATTTGGGAAATATAATACCAAGTTACCAAGGGTCACTGTTGTAAATTCAATACCAGCCACAGAGTGCCATTTAATGAACCATTCTATTTTAGTTATTCTATTTTTTAAATTAATGTTTTCTTAATCAATCTTAGTTAATCCAGAACCATTAGTGATTAACCAAAGGGCTATCACACCCTAAAAATAAAGCACAATTACCACAAATGTCTTTACTAATACTGTTTTGTAAATGGCATTTTTGCTTCAGGCACATTTGAGATTTTAAATAAATACTTCTGTCCTCATCATTCCCAATCACTGTCATGAAATTCAGTTACATGCAATTTTACATTACAAATCTCACATACATGGACATAGACATGGTCTAATATACAAAGATTATATTATATAGTGTATATATATTATATTATAGAAGGTCTAAATATTAGGAACACCCCTGTCTCTCCATTTTATTGATCTTTCAGCAAATGATGAAACATTGAAATGGTACAAAGGTAAGCAGTAATCTGTTTAAAAAGTTTGAAAATGTTTAAACATGTTTAGGGAACAAAAAAGAGAAAAAGAAAAATACTCAGAATGTACAATCAACAATGTTACCTGTATAAAAGCAATGTCGGAAGACGCTGTTACTACACCTTCTGAAACAGTATTTGGACAGTTTTGAAATACATGATGTAATGTATTGCTAGTGTAATGGTGAGGACACCATGAAGGAGAAGTGCTAATACAGCATTTTTCAGTGCCATGTCATACTTCTGGTCAACCCCTAGTTGGTCAGCAATGAAAACCTTTGTTAAAACTACCTTACAAGACACGAATGAGACAATATGCTTCAAATCATGGGATGGTCATCAGAGTTTACAAGTCCTTACCCCATTGAACTGGACCAAAGAGTGAAAACACAGCAACCTACTGTAAACCAACAAATGTGTAAGAACATCTGCAACAGTGTTAGGAAACACATAATAAACAATACTTTATTATATTCACAAAATGAATACTACAGTATGAGTCATAGTATTGAGGAGTCAAAATACAATTAAAATCAAATTTGCTAAACAAAACAATTCTTTAACTGACTTTAAGTGATCTAAAATGGTTTATATGTTCAATGTTTTTCAAGGTACAGTGAGAGATGTGTAACCCCCATCCTGTTGTACACATCCTTATTCACTACATCCCAAATGTGCTCTGGTCAGTTGAGATCTGGTGACCATTTAAGTTAGTGACCATGTAATTTTCAAGAAACCAAACAAAATATAGCTATCAAAGTGGAACATGCAAATTGCAATTTCTTAAATTGATTCATTTATTAAAACAGGAGTCATCGTAATCTAGAGCAATTTACAATTTATAATTAAAGTCCAAGCAATTTGCATGCTTAAGTGGTGGTGTCTTTAAACTTCTGGTCAGTAGTTCAATATCTTATCATTGCCCAATTGCCAGAAAGGGACTTTTGACTCAAACCTACGATTAGTTGTTCAGCCTCCTTTGAAATAGTTAAGGATACTCAGCATTCTAATACATAACTTCTTACTATAGAATCTTGGTCATGTTTGATGGAGGAAAATTGGATATGGGTTCCACTTCCTGACACAACAGCTGCAGTCATTAATTACTAATTGATGTTTGTTTGTTTATTTGGCTTCTTTTCAGCATCAGTGGCCCTCTTAGAGACACACACAAGGTTATATCCATACACAAGTTCATCTCTAGACTAGTCATACACACACACACAAGTCAATGCCAATTTAGAGTAAACAATTAACCTAATGTCTTTGGACTGTGGGAGGAAACCAGAGTACCCAGAGTAAACCCACACAGTCACGGGGAGTACCCAGGCCACTCCATCCTGGGATTGAACCCGAGAGCTTCCTTCTGCAGCAGTGCTACCCATTGAGTCACCATGCAGCCCACTGATTGGGGTGCCTACAGTGATGGTATGTGCATTCTTCCTGTGCAATTCCTGAACTAGTGACAAGCTTGGTGTATTGAAGAACTACCTGACCTGTGATCCTTCTTACTTTCTGTGGGGCTTGTGTATTGGCTAAATCCAAATGTGTAGAAAAAGTGCATAAAATCCCCAAACTTCAATGTTTAACAACAGAGCAACTGAATCACAAGATGGACATACGCAGGATAGAAAAAAACAATATTCACATAAACTGTAAATAATTAGCTCAAGAAACATGTATTTAACAGGCCTACATTTGCTACTTCTTTGAGAATACACTGCTCCCAAAAATTAGTGGATATTTCCATCCATCTATTATCCAGCTGGTGCCCACCCGGCAACTCTGGGCGCGAGGGCCGGAACAACCCTAGATTGGGCACCAATCCATTGTAGAGCACACTGACAGCACACACTAAGGGATACTTTAGAGACACCAATTAACCTAACATGCATGTCTTTTGGACTGTGGGAGGAAACGAGAGTACCCATGTAAACCCATGCAGATACAGGGAGTGCATGCAAACTCGACACAGAAAGGACCCAGACCACTCTGCCCTGGGACTGAACCCGGGACCTTCTTGCTGTGAGACAGTGGTGCTACCCCCCCATTTTTAAAAATGTATTTATTTTTGATAAATCCAATAATTTTTGTAAGCAGTATAAAAACGTCCACCCTATATAGCGACAGACACTTATTCAGCACTTAAAGTCGTGGACTATTGATTAGAAGTCTCAGGGTTGCTGTGAATAACGGCGCGTGCCAAATGATGCATATGTAAATCCCAGTGTCAACTGTAAGAGGAAATGCAACTATTGGTCGAATGCCCTGCATGCAACGTTATAAATAACATAATGTGGAGACATTTTGGCCCACGCGCAGCTCACGAACATATAAAGCTTTCCTCAGGTGGTGGTGTGACTGTAGCCTGAGACGTCAGCAAGAGACGTCACTTTCGATGCTCAACCGACCTTGATGGTTTTGGCATACAGCTTTACATTTGTTAACTAAAATATATTCAAGTTATCGGCCAGGTTATCTCTGCACCCTTGATATTTTGCGATAGGAAGGTATTTATAGACATTTATACACAAACACCAATTCGAAATGTGTTTTAATACCCGTTGGAAAGCTAAAGCGTGCACGTGATTGGTTGGAGAGTGGGAGCGTGTCAGATGAAAACATCAAGGCAGGTTGCACTGTAGGCTTTTCCACGTCAGTAAGTGTACTTGCGGCTAGCCGAAACTGTCCGAGTCAATGCAGTCTTTAGTTGTGCAGCAAGGCATGACGCTAATTTACTGCAGTGTAAAACTTCATATTTAACGTGTTCGTTCACTGTCACGTCTTTAATGTGCGCCAAGACAACAACCATTCGCTTAGGGCAGTTTGTTAGCCTTAAAGCTAACTACTAAGCTAGCCAATTCAACGTACTGAAGGCCATTTTTGGATTCGGATCTGTGCAGGTATTGCTTTTTCTTTTCAGTTTGACAGTGCGAGACATAGAGGGAGAGAGAAACAGAATTGATGGACAGTGTTTGTCAGTGCTGTTCTTTACCCATCATTTGTTATGCCACATACAACTTCATAGCTTATTGGCTTACCTGCTAACAAGCTATCGCTAGCAAACTATGTAATCTGGTTTATCTGCCATTTGTCACCTGTTTAAACAGACCAGTTTTGCTGCAGACAGAAGTACAGAATTATTCATTCAGGTATATGTGTTGTTCTTTTTACTTTGACGAAGCACTTGTCTTACGTCGTGGCTAAATGTTTTTTTGTTATTAAGGCATGTATATTGAACTGTTGCATCAAGCCTGTTTTGTCTTGATGTTTATGGTATGTATAAATTGTCTTTGACAGTATGTGTATGTGTGTGTGTGTGTGTGTGTCTGTCTATATATATATATGTATGCACCGTTTAACGTCCATCTGATAAACAACCATATGCTTTAATGGCCGAGGTTTTAACATTAATAATAAACAATAGGAAATAAAGATTTCTTAATTATAGATGCTGTGACCCTAAATAGCTGGTAAAAACAGCCAAATAACACTGCGGATTTATGAGCAGGAGTTAAAGTTTGAGTGAAAGTCTGTTGTTTGTTTCCGTATGTGTAAAACTCCCTACCATTCATGTGCTTGCTTGCTTGTTAGCTCATGTTTGGACTGGATACTATTCTAACTTGGTTGATATGTTTAAAGGTTTTTTTATTCAAGGTACTCTTGTTTGTGTGGACGGCTTTCTAATGCTTAATGTAACAAGCTGTAAATGGTGTTCCTGAACTATTGTAAATAGTAGGCCTACTCCTTTGTTTGTATATTCTCTCTAATCTGTAGTTATACTGTTGAAAATTTAGGGGACATTTCATATTGGGGTATACTATAATTTATTGAGCAGTATATGTAAAGTGGTTCAAATTCACTAGAGTTTATCTGGCTGATCTTTTGTGTTGTTTGTAATACTGATTATCATGTTAATCAAACAAAAAAAAAGATCGACAGATAAATGAATGAACCTTCAATCAGCCTCGGATGGTCTTTAATGAAAGACGCAGAATTTCTATTAACAAGTGTCTTTGATATTGTGAAGAAGATAAATAATTGAGACAATAGTCTACTGAACAGTCAGTGTGTGGTACTCCTCCTGTTAGACATGCTTCTTTAATATATAACTTACTACTCAATCACCATAATTGAGTTTGCATCTCATTTGTGTAATCAAACAAATATTTTTGACAATTCATTTGCTTTTCTGATTATCTAATTATATTTCTGATTATTTAATGAAATAAAATCAAATGTTTTTTTTGATAGCTTCATGTTCATTCTGAAGTTCATTGCTCACAAAATGTAGGGGATATGTATTAATCTTTATACATCTGACACAGCTGTTTCTCAATATTCAATAAATGTTCGGCTAATGTTGTTTGGATACTTTTTATTAACCATGATGAATGGGCAGTCATATCAGAGTTTAATCTGATCACATTTTTTTTATTTTCAGTGTTCTCAACAAATTCCCACCCTAACTCTATTTTATGTTATTTCTTAATTCAGTATGGTGGACAAGAATATCTACATTATTCAAGGGGAGATTTCAACGGTAGTTGGTGCTATCAAGAGGAACTCCAGATGGAGTACGCATACACAACTGGTAAGATGGTCGGCATTGTTAAAGCAATTAAAGTCTTTATTGAACTGCTTTACTAAATTCTTGCTTCCAGGCATCAGTTGAAATTTCTATATATGTCTGAAATTTAGTTACTTTTAGAGATTTGAGGCTAGCGGTTTTTTACATTTAAGTTTGAGATATGATTATCTTATATAAAATGTGTAGTATTATTTCAGTAGTTCTGTACTTGAATTGTTTTTAAATTAATAAATTGCCAAGTACAAGAACTAGGCATTCAAGTTTTTGTACTGGTTTACTGCATTCTGACAGCAAGACTAAAATGTCAATACTAATTTGGTATATTTAATGCTTAAATCTTTTTTTCTTTAATGGAAATGCTGAATTACTTTTGAATATTTAGTGGCATTTGACAGCAATTCTTGCTTGTACCAAATATAGAATAATAAAGACCCCTTATGTGCCCCATTGTCACTCTTAGGTTTTGCATTCTAATCTAGGGTTGAGAAGCAGGAATGGGTAAAAGGGAAAGGGAGAAAATAGCTATTGATGTCCATCACCATATAAAATTGTAAATAACAGACAAAAGATGGATTCAACCAGTGTCTGAAATCCAAGGAGCAAACTCGAATAATCAGTGATGGGATGATCAAGTACAACACAACCTATGTATTTGCTTACAGTATCACAGTACAAGCACATTAGGGAAAATGAAAATTACACAAACCGATGCGACAGAATTTTACTGTTCGCATTGTAACAGCAGAGGCATGTGTCATAAAGCAAATTATGTGGATTCCCGTGGGTGCTCTGGTTTCATGACACAGTTCAAAGAAGTTTTAATAGGTCTGTATAAATTTTCCCAGGTATTTGATGAGTGCAGCCAGAATCTTGGTCCTACCACTGATGCTGACATGACATTAATTATAATATTGCTTCAACTTCAGTTGGGCCAGTAGTAAACAAATCCTTAAATCGTTACAGAAATTACAAAATAATTTTCATTTACAGTGCATCAAGACAACATACAGTTGCTCTCAGAAAAAATAGCTTTACCAGTTCATTTGTTGTAAACATGCCCAAAGTGTTGAAACACTGAACAAAGCAGGGTAAAACATTTTCAGTTTACATATACAGTGGGGCAAAAAGTATTTAGTCAGCTATTGATTGTGCAAGTTCTGCAACTTAGAAAGATGAAAGAGGTCTGTAATTTTTGTCATAGGTACACTTTAACTGTGAGAGACAAAATGAGACAAAAACATCCAAGAAATCACATTGTAGGATTTTTTAAAGAATTTATTTGTAAATTATGGTCGAAATAAATATTTGGTCACCCACGAACAAGCACAATTTCTGACTCTCGCAAACCTGTAACTATTTCTTTAAGAAGCTCTGCTGTCCTCCACTCGTTACCTGTATTAATGGAACCTCATTCTAATCTGTATAAAAGACACCTGTCCACAGCCTCAAACAGTCAGACTCCAAATTCTACCATGGCCAAGACCAAAGAGCTGTCGAAGGACACCAAGAAGAAAATTGTAAATCTACAATAGGCAAGCAGGTCGGTGTGAATAAATAAACTGTGGGAGCAATTGTAAGAAAATTGAATATTATGAAGAACGTTGATAATCTCCCTCGATCTGGGGCTTCATGCAAGACCTCATCCCATTGGGTCAAAATGTTCATAAAAACGATGAGCAAATATCCCAGATCCACACAGGGGGATCTGATGAATGACCTACAGAGAGTACATGTCAAGGCCCATCTGAAGTTTACCAGAAAGCATATGGATGAAGAGGACTGGGAGAGTATCGTGTGGTCAGATTAATCCAAAATAGAACTTTTTTGGTAAAAACTCCACTCGTTGTGTTTGAAGGAAGCAGAATGCTGCAAAGATGCATTGCAAGAACACAATACCTACTGTGAAGCATGGGGGTGGAAACATCATGTTGTGGGGCTGTTTTTCTGCAAAGGGGGGAAAAATGAACGGGGCCATGTGTCGTGAGAATTTCAGCCAAAACCTCCTTGCATCAGTGAGAGCATTGAAGATGGAACATGGCTGGGTCTTCCAGCATAACAATGATCAAAAATTGCTTGGACAATGAAAGAGTGGCTTCTTAAAAAGTATTTCAAGGTCCTGGAGTGGCCTATCAAGTCTCCAGACCTCAACCCCATAGAAAATTTGTGGAGGGAGTTGAAAGTTAGTGTTGCCCTGCGACAGCCCCAAAACATCACTGCACTAGAGGAGATCTGCATGGAGGAATGAGCCAAAATACCAGTTAGTGTGTACAAACCTGGTGAAGACAGGAAACGTTTGACCTCTGTCATTCCCAACAAAGGTTATGGTGCAAAGTATTGAGTGGAACATTTATTTACCAAATACTTTTCCATCATAACTTTAAATTCTTTAAAAAACATAATGTGATTTTTCTGTATTTTTTTTTCTCATTTTCTCTCTCATAGAAATGTACCTATGATGAAAATTACAGAGCTCCATTATCTTGCTAAGTAGAAGAACTTGCACAATTAGTGGCTGACTAAATAAAAACACCACTGTAACTGATAAGTAGGCTTTGCTGTTTGGCTAGCTAAAAAGTTTGTTCTTTTAGCTAGCCTTCAGTATTTTGGTATTATTAAGTAAAATAAATCTCGCTCAGTATCTGTTTGATCCTAGGGATGCAGGATTGTGTAGTTCGCAACAACCTTACACTGGGTGCCAATCCATCGTTGGGTGCACACACACACACTAGGGTCACTTTAGCAGTAAACCCAGCTGGTCATTGGGAGGACATCACAGAATGGACCCAGGCCACTACACCTGGGGATTGAACCAATGACCTTCTCGTTGTGAGGCGACAGTGCTAGCCATTGTGCCAGATAAAATAAATCAGCATTTTATAATTTTAGATCTATTATGGTTTCCCAGCCACAATCTCACTACCTCTGTGCTGGGCCAACGGAATCCCATGTCCAGGTTGCCCCTCTCTCTCTTTTTTTTTTTTTTTTTATTTTTATTTTTTATTTTTTTCAGTCACCGTGGAAAATATGAATAAAGTGAAACATTACCTTTAAAAAAAGAAATCAAAAGCAGTATATATTACTATAGATAAATTATTAAATAACATAGTTAATTAATATTACTTACCCTTTGACAGGATGAAGAGCAGGATCCACTTCTCAGCAGCTTCAGTAACCTGAAGGAGACCCTTAATACTATTAAAGGTACATTGATTTTTTTTTTAACTTGCTGATTTTTAGATATAATAATATTGCATTTCATTATCTTGCACTACATCAATACAATTGGATGGTGCAATCTTCAATACACTGGCCCACCATCTTTTGGTTTGGGTTGTGCCTTTTGGGAGGGTGGGACATCACAAGCAGATACTATCTGACTATCTATGATGAAGAGGATGTCAGTTAGGGGTAGGGGGTCACTCCCCGGCGCTACAACAGTTATCGCTTCCCAGTTCTGCGATGGATTGATTTCCCCATTCAAGTCATGATTTCACCTCCAAGCATATGGTTTAAAACCCTGTAATCCTGGTCAGGAAAAGAGTAGGGTTCAAATTTGGAGGCGGAAAAGAAGTTCAACATGCACCTGGTTATGAGCTTCTTTCATTGAATATATTCATGTTTCATTTCTTTGATTATACTTGCGTCTCCTCTTGCATTTATAACAGTACGGACCAGAACTTTCAGGTAAGGACTTAATCAGAATTCTGAACACCCTGTTATTTTCATCCCAAGTTTTCAACAAACTGTACCATTCAGCAGTGTTGTATCTGTTGTTGCAAACAGTTGCTCAAGTTTCTGATACAATCATAGCATTCTCGTGAAGTGGTGTATTATAATAATTACGCCGTACTTTCTTGTCTGTGTTCTCCTGGGTGGGGTCGCGAGAGAGTCGGTGCTTAGCCGGTCTAAGGCAAGACAACCTTAGGGCGCCAATCCATCGTAGGGCTCGCACGTTAAAGACACCAGTTAACCTAACACGCATGTTTTTGGGCATTGGGAGGAAACCCACACAGAGAGGAGTTGCAGAATCCATACAGAAAGGACCCAGACCACTACAACTGGGACAGAACCCAGGACCTTCTCGCTGTGAGGTGATAATGCTACCTACCATGCCACTGTATTATCCAGATCTACTCCAGTCATAAAGAATTACTCCTATATGTATTGTATAGTAGATGAAATCCTTTGATGAACAATTTGCCTTGCATCTTTAATGGCAAATGTTATACATCTCTGGCAGATATCCCTGTGTTGATGTGCACCCACTTGTCAGGTAGGACAGCATAGACCAATTGCACATAGGCCTGCATATTTAGCATTTACAAAGGTACCCCTGGTTATGGTGGTGTATAAACATATTTATTCAGGTGTACAAAATATCCACTGATAATAGGGATGCCATTTTCAAGTTGGTCAATATTATATTCTCATTTGTCATATTGTTAACCTTTATTCCACCTCATTTTAACGGGGTCCCATGGAAACTATTTCAGTGTTTGTTCATTTAGTTATCCAAATGCCGCGTAATGAACAGGATGGCAAAAGTAAATGTTATGCAGTCTTGTGCAAGTGTTCCTCTATTCAATGTAATTACAGTGATCCAAGTTCATTGTTGAGAAGACTATGTGCTAGAGTTGGCCGGTATCCCTTGTTTGCTTTTTAATAGGCCCCTGTGCTCCTGATTTTTTGTTTTCATATGTAATTTTCTTTTACTTTAGATTACTAAATTCATATTGGCTACCATGCTACTCTCTAGGCAAAAAAGTAATCTTGACAAACGGAAGTGTATGATGTGATGCTCATGTACAACCATACATTTACGATGATGGTATTGGTAACATGGAAGAGTATTCTAACTTTTGCTAGGCTCTATAATATGCTGCTGTTTATGTATTTTAAGAATTCATTATATTTTGTGGGTTTTCCAGTAGTAATGATGGGGCCTTTAGGGTTTATTGTGAGTTATTTGTAGTGGTTCAAATATTATTAGATCAAAATACAAATTACAGGTATTTTTTATTTTTATTGGGACAAATTTTCCTTGTTTATTAAGAAGCAAATTCTACTTCCACTCTTATATGAGCAATGGATCAGTTGTCTCATGCTTGTATGAAATAATAACAACGGCCATTTGTAGATATGTTGCTCATGGAACTCCCGCAATTTTATTTCACTCTTTTATTGTAAGCAATTCAAATATTTACACAATCTGTCTTAAGAGAAACCAAGACAATGTTTACACTAAACCTGTTTTATTTCTGCACTGTCTCTGTTCACTAGTTCATTTCTTAATTTCCATGACAGATTCACAAATAAAGCAAAAAAAAAAAAAACAATCCCAGAGTGCACAGGTTCTTTGGGTATGTTTATTTGGCAATGTGACTGAAAAAAAATCTGTGGTTTATTTGGGGCTAGTATGAATTTCACACAATGGACAACGATAGCATGTTGTTTACGACTCCACCCCAAAGACACAGTCAAATGGTGCAAGAAAAGATGCAGGTGCACCACCTCAGCAGCCAAAAATAGCACTGAATCAAACAACAATACCAGTCGATCGGAATATCACTGCCATGATGCTTTATATGGCCGTAAATAAGATTTCAAACAAAACAGAGAAATGATGGTTTTAATTGACTTCTATAAACAGTTTATTGCTTGCCATTAGCAAATATTTTTTACAATTGTGCTACAGAAAGGTGATTGATTCTAGCTAGAATTCAAAGCCATATTATATATTTGCAGTATCTCACAAAATTGAGTACAACCCTCCCATTTTTGTAACTATTTTATTATATCCTTTCATGGGACAACACTGAAGAACACTGTACATTTGCTGTGCCTTTAAAATAACTCCCACAACAGCCATAAAAGCTGGCAACATAAGTGAGTACATCCCTAAGTGAAAATGCCCAAATTCTGCCCAATTAAGTTTTTGGTACTCTACGTGACTTTTGGAACGGATTAACACTATTTGAGTTATTTGAAATGCTTTGTGCAATGTGCTGTATTATACGGTTTTCTTTTCTTAAGAATGTTGTGCTTTTATATTTAACTTTCTTAGTTTGTGCTCAATTATTGGAGTTTTCAAAAACCCTGATCTCTTCCCATTGGAATCTCCTAACTCAGTGGTTCCCTCTTATCTCAAACCTGAGCAGCAGTGAGAGTGAGGAATGGAATCTGTGATTGACTGTGGGATGTGGAGTGTGTACATGGGATGTTCTCTCTGTCCCCCTCCCTTTACTCTGACTACTCCTTTCTGTCATCTCTGGGGAGTATTGTTAGACAGACAGGAGCGCCTGCATCTGGGGCCTGGGAGGAATCTGCCACACTTGTCCATCCTGAACCTACTTCACAATCTTTTCCTTTGCCAAGTTGCCACTCGAACACCAATACAGAATTATAGCTAATGTTGAGATAGAAAAGTTTGGAAGTGTAACTGTTTTATGGTCTATTCACTGCAACATCGATGTTAATCACGTCATGATCTGTAAAATATGGTTGGGACACTAAAAGTTTAATGGAACTAATTTATTTGGAACCTGTTGGACCCTTGCCCAACAATTTCCCAAATCAATTAATAATACCCTCTGTGTTTTTAGACCGAAAAAGTTTATATGTATTTATTTTCAGTATTATTGTTATTTAACTCCCTTTTTGGACCTTGGAAGAACGTTTTGCTAGTTAGTTAAGGCTCTAGAAATTGTCTCCACTCATTTACACTGTGTTAAGCTAATGTTATTAATATTTTACCCCTTATTTTTTGTGTTATTTTACATTTCCAAGTGCCTTATGATTACATTCATACTGGGGCTTGTGTTTTCACGTAATATAGCAAAAGTCCTGGTGGTTATCTACCCATTTTATTCAGCTAGATAAAGGTTCATTTCTCCTGTTGTACCAATCGTGTGATTGGCAGGAGCATGTGCCATATGGTGGCAGCGTGCAGCTGTAAGCATATCATCTGCAGCTTTGGTTGGGTAAATATAGCAGACGGACTTGTCATACTGGGAGATGGATTGTTCTGGGAAAGGAAGTCTTGTATCTTCTTCCACTTCTGGAGAAGGAACCTTTTGTGTTACGGAAACAAAGAGTAATATCCAGTTATCCACGATTGTAGCCCCTTTGTGTAGCGTTAATACCTGATGTGATTTTAATCTAGTTATTAGACGAATGTAACACGCACAATATTTATTTCAGTTGAGTTGTGCTGCATCAGGCTATTGAAATGAGTGAACCAAAATGATAAGTTAGTGTTTGCTAATTGAATTAAGCAAGTTTACAATAACTGCAATTGCATTAACTACACTGATCACAAAATGTAGGGGATATTTAATGTAATTCTATATCATCCTAATTTGTGTAAGCAGTATAGTGTACTTATCTATCTATCTATCTATCTATCTATCTATCTATATATATATATGTATGTATATATATATATATGTATATATGTGTATATGTATGTATGTATGTATATGTATGTATATATGTATGTATGTATGTATGTATGTATGTATGTATG
>JAUZST010007193.1:0-14339 GCA_034779995.1 Parotocinclus haroldoi | reverse complement strand
CATATAAGGAAGAGACTATCGGGCCTCACTCAAATGACGCCTATTCCCTACTTAGAAAATAACAATTTCATATATTCATAAAATAATATTTTAATTAACAGCCACTAAATGTTAAATAAACTATTCCTGAATATAAATTAGTGAATATAAATGTAACAACTGGGTGAGTTTCTTGACCAACATAGTGCTCTACATAAGACGACGGTAACATGAGTCAGTGCTATTAGTGCTGCTTCTCAGAAAAAGAAAACTCTTACTTGGCAACTATTTGTAAAATGGAATTGAAAATGCAGTGTTTCATTCAGGAGATTAAACTGCAGTTAAAAACATAGTGCTCATTGTTGTTCAGGAATCTATATCACAGTAATTGGCAGCATGCTTATTTATCTTAGACAACTGCAAAAGCTCAGTTTTTACTTATAGTAACCAAAAACCTACCAAGACAAGATGGGAAAACACAATAGAACTCTTTAAGAAAATCAATGTTTAATGAATATTCTAAAGTTTTTTTAACTGGGCGTAATAAAATGAATATAACTTGATCCCTATGAAAAGTGCAGAAAAGACACTTGCTTTAAATATTGCGTCAGGTTATTCAGATTAACTTTAAATGTGAGATAAATGGAAGTTATCAGCTGAAAGTGTTTTTACGTTTCTTAGTGTCCAATATATGTTCCATATATTACTCGCATTCAGTCAAATAAAGGCTTGAAATGAGAGCCAGGAGATGGATGACAGTTTAGGAGTGTCATATGAAACATATACGTACAGGACTGGAGTATGGACAGGTGATGTAAAAAATAAAAATTCTTAATTCTCTCAATTAGTCTTGAATACCTTTAGTAGTTGATTAAGAGTGGTGAATAATAGAAGAATTTGGCCATTTTTACTTATGGGTGTACTTACTTTTGACAGACATTAATGGCTGTGTGTTGAGTTATTTTGAAGGGACAGCAAATTTACACTATACAATATGTATCAAGTATGTGTCAAATATTGAGTGTTCTACCATGAAAAAATTTAATAAAATATTTATTAAAACTGTTAGGGTTTACTCATTCTGCATTTTAATGTTGCAAGAGACAGGGAAAATATGTGATATATATTACAACAAATAGTTCCTGTATAGATTATAGTCAGCTTCCAGTAAAACTATGCTTTGGGATAGCGTTCTGCATGATGAACTTGGACAACAGCAGCACTGACATGTCATCAAGGAGGTTACTGGAAGTGTCAGCCCTCCTAACATTTTGTTTGGCATAAAATGTGCAGAGTCACAGTTCTAAACACATTGGATCAACGGATCAAAGCCAACAGCTAATGGAAAATGTATTTACCAGCTTGTAGCTACATCCTGTATCTTCACCTAGAATATATTTTGATGTGTTCAAATGGAAGGAGGAATTCGAATATTCATTACAGCTACATGGGAAATTTACATGTATAGGTGAATTTCCAATGCCTAGTCTTTTTCATTTGAAGGTTAACCACAAAAATGCTGCTCTAACCAACACTGGCCTTATTTAGCCTTTCAGCAAGACACAGTTGTGAGCATTATATCTGCTACTCATACCATGTGCATACAGCAGCTTCTAATAAACTCAGTAAAAGTTATTTTTTCTTTTTAGGATGCAGCAACAAAGTAAGTAGGTACTCGCAATGTTTTATTAGTTTGTGTACATTATAAACTATATATAATGTATGGTTTATATTACAATACTATGACCTCTGATCCAAACATTGTCAGCAAGCTTTGAACCTTGTAAAACCTTACAAATATACTGAACAACAATATAAACACAACACTTTTATTTTTGCTCTCATTAGTCATGAGCTGAACTCAAAGATCTAAAACTTTATCTATGTATGTATGTCAAATATTGTTTACAAATTTGTCTAAATCCGTTGCAGAGATATTCCATCCACCTTACAGGTGTGGCGTATCAAGATGCTGATTAGACAGCATAATTATTGCACAGGTGTACCTTAGGCTGGCCACAATAAAAGGCCATCTAAAATCTGCAGTTTTATGACAAAGCACAATACCACAGATGTCACAAGTTTTTAGGGAGATGGCAATCGGCATGCTGACTGCAGGAATGTCTTTGGATTTGAGATGGCTTCCTAAGTAGAAGAAAGTATTCGAATTTTGAAGCTGCTCGCCATTAATCGTTATTGTTGTAAAGGGTGTAAGGGTGTCCGGTGAGAGCTTATGGAGAACCTTGGTCTTTTTGATATTCATTGTTAGGCCAAGCAGTCTATAGGCCCTGGCAAAAGCATTAAAAATGTGCTGGAGATCATCTTTTCTGTGGGCAACAATGACATTATCATCTGCATATTGTAGCTTCATGAAGTGATGTGATGAAGAGCTTGGACTTGAGAGACAAAGAGACAGACAGACGAACTGCTTTCATAGCCAGGGTACAAAAGAAGTTTAGCATCGACAATGCAGCCCTATCTGAAACCATAGGTAGATAGGTAGAAAAAGGACAACTGAGGGAGGCCAAGGAAGTAGAAACCTGCTTCTGGCAGGGGAGGCCTGCCAGTGAGGATACATGGGGTAAGCTTTGCCCAATGGTGTCTATGATAGCTTAATGACAGACTAGACTAAAGTTGGTTAGCAATCAGATGCCACAAGGTCACTGGCATTACACATTAATGTCTGATTTCTATATTATTTACACCTGGTGGTGTGTTGATATGCATTGTGCTGGTATGAGTGGATCAGACACAGCAGCACTGCTAGACTTGAGGCTCAGATTGAGGTTTAGAGGTTGCACCAACTGCAACAACAGATTAACTACTCTCAAGTTTTACATATACAAGGTGGAGCAAAGTGTCTCTAGCAAAGTGGACAGTGAGTGAACAGTGTTTTAAGCTCCAGGAGCACTGCCGGGTGTGGTGTAATTTTGGCAAAAATGCAAATAGCAAAACAATAGCCAATAGCAAAATACACACTGAGTGTTTGAGAATGATCCACTACACAAATAGTAGCTGCTCTGTGCTGGTCCTGTGGGGGTCATGACCAGTAGAGAACAGAGTAAAGGATGCTAACAAAATATATAGAGATGCAAATAGACTGTGGTCTTTAATTATATAACTACAAAGTGCAATATTTATGGTAAATGAAACTAATAAAATAGACAATGAGTGTAGAAACAATGAGGTGTACCTAGCAAAGTGATTGATGAGTGTAGGTCAAATACCCCTGTTCTGCAGAACCCCAAACATCTTTACAGCACCACTGCAGTTCAATAATTACCAATAATTCAATTTTTTATGTGACTGGTAGGGAAAAAAAATCAAAACGTATTCTGAATTTTATCAATACAATACGTGGATGCCATTCTATTGATTTATTTTGGTTATAATATTAATATAATGCGGCAAACATAATGCTGCCAACAATAAATATATTTGATGTAAGCTAGTTCCCACACATAAAGGATGCCATAAGATAAATAGTGAATTAAGGCAATTCAATTTGTATGTTGCTCTGACCCAGTCCATCTACATTCAACAACTGCATTTTTGAATAGTTTCACAGTTTTGGAAGAAAACAGTATCTGTGTGATTATCAACATTCCACATCAAGCTGTTTCCAACTTTCTCGATTGATAGAGCAGCTTTGTAGAAAAGGGCCTTGTCATGGACCGGTTTCCACTATAAATTTTTAATCAGACTAAGATCCAGACTCTTTTCTGGCCATTTCATTCAGTTAAGATGGCCCTCTTTGAAAAAAGCTGTAACATTTTGAACTACAGGGCAAGTTGTTGAAAAATTAATTTATCATCACCAAACCTATTTTCTGTTGACGGAATGAGAAAACTGTCCTAAATATCAGTGTACCCTTGTGCATTGAGGTAACGATGTCATCTCCTTTGTTCCTTTATGTGACACCCAAATTATCCATACTCCATGATTGCTTCTCCTTAGCCCTTACTAACATAAAAAAACTGCTGGTTTTCATTTGGCTTTTCTATACTGAACAAAAATATAAACTCAACACTTGTTTTTGATCCTTTTGAAAATATCTTTTTCTCTCAATTAATGTTCACAAATTTGTCTAAATCTGTGTTAGTGATCAATTCTTCTTGACAACAGCATGATTACTGTACAGGTATGCCACAGGAGAGCTTTGTGTTTAGCTCATGAAAAATGGGGGCAAAAACAAGCATTTATAATTTTTGTTCAGTATATATACTGTAAGTCCCTTTACATTCAGGCGATTTCTTACAGATCTGTCCCAAGCATTGATTCTTGTTTCGTCTTATTTCTTTTCTCTTTAATTTGATGTTTCCATCACCATCATGCTTTGAGTTTTTATGCTGGTACTTTTATGTAGTACTTGGTCTATCCATACATTTTCCATTTCTAACCTTCTTATACTATAACCACATTTTACACATAGCTGTTCTGGGAAGATGAAACATCTTTGAACACTTGGAATTTTGTCCTAAAGTATATTTATAATTAATTATAATCCATGCTTTCTTTCAGTTAGCCAACAGCTTGTCTGTGTTAGCTTTATTTTAACTGAATTAACTAGTTTATTCCAGGCACTGTAAATTGAAACAGTAAGCATGTGTCTCATTAGTAATGAGGTTACCTTGCTCCTGTTGTAAATAGTCATTGATGCTAATGCAATGTTAAATATAAACACACAACCAAACAAACTCCCAAGTGTTGTCATTCCATATTTTTTGCCAGAGGTTATACAGTCTTAAATAATTCAAAATACCATAAAACTATTCTGTCTGGCATTAAAATTAACCCTTGCCTGTTAGACTATGAACAGGAAATAATGACTAAACGGTTTCTCAGCATCCTACACCTTTCTCCATTCTGATAATTTATACTGTCACTATGTCTATGTCCAGTTGCTTTTGCTGATGAGGGTTGTGATTTCCCTATCTCTGGTCACAGATCCTTCCAACAGCTCCTGGGTTTCTAGGAGCTAGCTCTAGTGGACGCCAACCAGCGGTATTCTTGTGAGGTGCTCAAAAAACCTCAGCTACACTGCTCACAAACATTAGGGGATATTACATTATGGGATATTTCATCTGAAAGATTCAACTCCAATGTCCACCCTGCCATATGGCCTCAACACAATAACCTCTCACCCAAGGTACTTTCATACCAAGGACGCTTGGTCCTTATAAGTGTCCTCATGATTCCCAACATGAGCATTGAAAGCCCCAGTAGAGCTTCAGAGCCTGCAGAACATACCCTCTTGAGGATTTGATTCATGTTCTCCATTAAGGCTGAAAACTCTGCTATTTGGTGTAAATGCAAAAACAGTAAATGTTTCACAAAGGTCAACGAGGGCAAGCTTCAAGTGCAATGCTGGCAGCTCAGGTTGTTTCTGTTTCATCTTCCTTTTACAGGAAGGTCCTTTAAAATTAATTCCTTTGATATCAAATGTTCCGCTACTTATTGTACATGAAGCAGCGATTCTTCAAAAGAGCTAGCATTCATTTAAGATGTTTTATACTTATTAATCTGGGCTCATGTGAAATTTCTGAAATTTCTTCAAATGTCAAAATTTTCCCCGCTCCATTTTCAAGATTGTTCTTGTGTGTCCTCATCAGCCTTGGATGCTGCATTCTCCCCTCATACTGCTAGACCAGAGCTTTGCAATGTATCCCCTTAATGTGTTAGAGCCAATCTTTAAAAGAAAGAAAAACAAGAGTCAACCAGTCATTTCATCACTGTTGAATTGAAAAATCACATTTATGTGAGTAGCATTATGTAGTTTATGTCCTAGAATTCCTAGAATTCATTCCTAGAATTTGATGCGTCACCAGCAGACGATGGTATCTATTATATAAAAATCAGACCATTGTAAATTGTAAGTCTTTCTAATACTTTTTAATTATAATATTCATTTCATGAAATTCTGCATTCTTAATCCACCTTGTTCTTTTGGTATCGTGAAATCTATTTCTGTCATGAATATAAGTGCATTAAAAATAACATACTACATGTTAATATATTTTGCATAAGTATATTGTAACACTAAGTAGTGTACTGGAGTGTATAAAAATAACTGCTTTGGAAAAAGATGAAGCTGCTTGTTCAACAGAAATTCAGTGACATTGTTTCAAATAGTCAGTGAGTTAAATATCATGATATACTGAATTACTTAATATTGCCATGTGTAGTTATGAGGTTTTATATATATATATATATATATATGGATTTCTTATAATTGATTCATCTTATCTGAGACTGTTTTAATTCTGTTGTTGCTGTGGTTAGCTAAAGATGTGTGATTTTTGCTCATGGCTCATGTAATACAAACCAATTACATACCTTTAACATGGATGTGTACCTCTTCCATTCAATAAAAGGCATCCTGTTGAGTTAAAGTTAGAACATCTTTTAAATGAATAAATGTACTTGCTGTACATAAGCCATACATTATACTTGGGTTTTTATCATTATTTATTGATATTAAATTAAGTGATCAAAAATCTAATATTACATAGGAAACAAAAGCAGTGATAAATAAAGTAAGCTTTTTGTGACCGATTTAATCGAAACTGGTTGGTGTTTAGATGTTGTTAAAATGCAGCCAGTAAGAACTATGCCAAACACATGACCATGCTATGAAACAATGAAATAATGAAACAATTGTCATGAAAAATATCACGCAAAGAAGATGTGCAAATTCGCATGCATTCACCACATTACCATTATATTAACTAAGCAAAATCCTTCACTAGACATCTCTAACAACTACCCGTAAATAAACCAAGTTTACCTAACTTTAACTTAAAGAAGAAATTGCAATTGTCCTCCTCGTGCTTGCGTGGGTTTTCTCTGGTATTCTGGTTGCCTCCCACATTCCAAAGACATGCATATTAGGTTAATTGGTGTTTAGTGTGTGAATGTGTGTATGAATGTGTTAGCGTATGTGCCCTAAGATTGATTGGTCGCCCTGTCTGGGGTTGTTCCTGCCTTTGGCACCGATTAGGCAGCAGCTGTCCCATGGCCCTGACTAGGATAAGTGGATAAAATAATGAATTAATGAATGTTTTCATGTATCTAATGTTTTAATTAGATGTTTAAATTAAAATGTTTAAATTAAAATCATTTTCAATTAGAGAAAACAAAAAATATCTTACTATATACTAACTATAAACACGTAACTAAAAAATAAATGAAATAGATTATAAGGTTACAAAGCTTCTCAGATTACTTACACAGCAGCATAGAGGGACTTGAGAGAGAGAGAGTGAGAGAGATAGTGCAAACATGCAATACATATTTCCAAGTACTAAAACCTAAAAGCATTTTTCGACCTCTATTAAACCTCTATTGTACACCCTGCAGATAAACCTATGCATTATATTGTGAAACAGAAATCATATAGAGCAAAATCTGCAAATCACTGTCATTTTTTTTGCTGCTGTATTCCCACTTCTGATATATCGAAATATAGCCTAATGTAAAAACTTTAAAACAACAGATTATTACTGTTTGAGAGTAATACTGCTGTATTTAGATATTCATTTGATTGTAGTTGTATACATATGATTCCTGCATTTTGTTGGTGCATAATTAATTTATTCCAGGTATACGTTCTATAGTGAAGGTCAGGTTAGGTTATTGTACACTGCAAACACACTTGTGTAATACGAATTTCCTAGCAGATTACAGTAAATCTGTAATAACGTAAAATGTATATTATTTTATATAAATTTACATGTCTGTACATGTAATATAAATATATAAAGCAGGAAATCAAGCAAATAATTGCAAAACTTCACATGCATTGCAAAATGATTATAGTTATTGTTTTAAAAAAGGCAAAAATCAATTCAGTTCCAAAGCTGACTGTTGAATAAATGTAATGTAAGTGTTTTAAGTCTTATTACTTTAGGATATGGATTTGCCTGTATACACTATCCATAGAAAAGTGGGAAAGGCATGAGTGTGTTATGGGCCATCTTTACATTGCAATCATGGTACTTGGCCCGTCCTGGTGCAAGGGGTGAATCAGCCAGGCAGACAGCCAGTCAGCCATGCCTATAAAAGAAGGAGAGACTGAAGTTTCTGCAGGTCCCACTGCACACGTCAAAAGGTAAGAGATCTTTCACATGCACAATGTCAAGCGCTACAGATCAGTAGCTTGAAGGTTTACATTAAGTGGCTAACTTAAAAACACATTTCTAGACTATAAGTACTTATCATAATAGCTACCTCATGTTCATTAATTTAAAAAAATTATTAGATGATGCTTTGTGAATTCACATTGCAACATTTTCCGATGTAGAGAAGGACATTTAAGAAAATGTATTGTTGCAATTGCAGATGAATTCTTCACTTGCACTTCTGTGCATCATCATGGCAGCTGAAGTTGATCTAACAGTCAGCTATCCTGCAATCACATTCGAAGTGGTATGCAACATTGCCAAATCTGCTGTGGCAAGAATAAAAAATATCAAAGATGAGGTAAATGTCATTACTTCTCAGCATGGTTTAGATTTTATATATGCATCAGTACATAAAGATGATCTTATCTATACTTATTATGCATCCTAGTACTGGGATATGATAATACCTTTTTTGCAATTATTTTGTTTTAATATAATATATGTTTTATATGTTATCTATTTAAAGTTTGCTCGTTTTGACATGTGTTTTTATTAAAGACCCAATTTTATGTACAAATTGTCTATTTGTGCTAAGTAAAAGTACCACCTACCAGTTTGTATGAATACCATTAAAGTTTTATTTTATATAATTCACTGAATAGAAACATTAAATATGTTAAAATGGTACATAAAGAGTAAAGCCCAGTAAATCACCCTCCTCTCTGCTTAATTTTTTTACAAGTAGCTAATTTGTTAAGGAGACAATTATAAAAATCAATAATTAAAATAATTTTGAAAACTGCATAACAAGAATAGTCTTGGGGAAAAAAGGATTTATGATGTATACTGTATGTGTCATTTAGAGGAAGCATGAGTCTAGATATTTTTTAAAGACAAATGCTGTTTGACATTAAAATGAGGGAAATGAGACAATCATCACTTACAAACACTCATTGACTCGTACATGGTAAATCACATAAGGCATAGGTCTGATGTGAAACTGACTCACTGTTTCCTGCGTATTAATCATAAGCTACTAAATAATTGCTCTTAACACCTAATTCCTCTCCATTTATAGTTTTAAACATCAAATACAATAATTTGCAACGTTTTTTTTTCTTTTTTTTTCTTTCATAAAACATATGCAATTAACTAAACAGACAATGTTCTAAGTGTGACTCTCTTTCTTCAGCATTTCCAGATGTCACCAGAGATTGACTTTGGCTTTGACATAGACATACCCATTGAGGGATTAAGCTCCACTTTGAAACACCTCAGTTACCTAAAAATGAAGTTGCAACCCCCATCACACAACCTGAAGCAGCTTCAGGTGGATCTGGGGATATTAATTACTAACCTAGAGAGAATGGCAATGTCTCTTGGCTGTCTGCTACCCACAGCAGCCATGAATGTGCACAAAGATGAGTCAGTGTTTCCCATCACGTCCAACTACCTGTGCCTACTGAAGCTGCAAAGGTACCTGGACAAGCTTTGCCTTAACATGGACAGGTTAAAGTCTTGTTGAGAGGCAGAAGTAAGAGAAATTCTAAGATTTAACCAGCCATGGTCTGTATTGATATTTGCACATGCTCTGCACAAAAATACACACATACACACACACACACACGTTATTTTCTATTCTCGTAGGGAATTTCCACTTACATAATACCAAATAATTATTTCATTCATTTTCATACCAGCTTAATCTGATTCAAAACTGCGGAGAGACAGGGACTAACTGGGACACACACATACACAAGGGAGTAGTTCTCAACATAATGTATTTAGATCACTTTGAAATCTACCTTTTATTTGTTTATCTATTGAATATTACATGCTCTTACTGTGTCCTTACAGTGTAGTTGCCAGTTGCTAGTAAATTATAAACTACTAAATCACTTTTAGACACTTTTGCACTGATGAATAACTTGTCTAAAATGTACTATTTACTTGCTTTGGCCTTGCAATTTTAAATCTGATTATCTGTAAAATACTTCTTTCTTGAAGCGTTAATGTGTGGTTTAAAATTGGTATGAAAGTAAGACATTTGTATTAAAGTTTTTCTAATGCATTTGTTGTTTTTGTTCACTGCTGAATAAAATCTTATCTTAGATTTTTTTTTTCAATCGAAATCTAAAATGAAAGAAAATTACAAATACAGTTTTATATTTTAGATTTTTGTTGTTTAGATTTTTGCCTTCCCACCCTGCAGCATGACGTCTTTTGTCTGTGATTGACTGACCACAATTTTAAATAAGTCAGTGCTCGTAATTCTTACAATTTCTTTACAGTACTTATAATGTACTAAATAAAATAAGTTATGCTATTATAATACGCTAAAATACTTTTGTATGTAACACGCAAGGATATGTAAACCGTTATTTTTTATTATTTTACTTATTAGTAGTAGTAGTAGTAGATGGTTCTCACTGTCACTGTATAGCTTGTCACGGGCAGCGTACCGACTCATGCAGCCTATATATGTGTGTGTGTGTGTGTGTGTGTGTGTGTGTGTGTGTGTGTGTGTGTGTGTGTAAGTGAGTGCGCATATGGCTTGGTTCCCCTGTGCCCTGTGCTGCTGTTTAGAAAATCACAAAATCTAACTCTTAAGGATTTAAATTTTACAAGGTCATATATATAATTTAGCAGTTATAAAAATGTCAAATAAACATTTATTTTAATGTCAAACACAGCAAATAACATTTCTGAATTTAAATGCGACAGACAAACTTGTACTATAAAGCTAGATTGCAGGGTTGGGTAAGGGTGACTGCTGAAACCGAGAAACCTTTTTGTGCCAGAGGGCTGTGTTAGAAATGTTGACATGGTAGCTGTTCAAGTGTGTTCAGCAGTTTGAGTAGAAGTACTGGTCCTATCAGATTTGTAACGATGATGATACTGTTGAGAGAGGATCCAACGTCACAGTATGCCATTTCCTTCTGGAGGTTCTCTCACAGCACATGCCTGAACAGGGTGATTTGGTCTGCCTCGTTCTATCCTGGGAGCTCTACCAGGGGTGCTGGGGATGGTACCAGACCATGTGGTGTTGTGGGTAGCTGGGTAACCTATTGTGAGAGTTCATGGACAGCTGAGATGAGCAAAGCAGTTGCCTTTTGCTTGGTCTCAAGCCATGGATGGACCACGCAGATCTGCTGTTCCTGCCAAACACCCACACAAGTTTAGGAATGATGTAACTTTTCAGCAACTGAATGGAAGAGTGGCGTTTAAATCTCTAAGTGAATGATCAGCACATGAGGAACCAGTGCACATGAAATTAGGCGATTTGGACCAAAGGTGTAAATGATGTGGTGTGCAATATCATTGTGACTTAATAAGGTAATTACAGGTTTTTTTTCTTTCATCTGATTTACTTCTATAAGCCAGTAAGCATTTAAGCACATTTTCACAAGATACCTTATCATTTTTACTAACACTTATGTAGTTTTGCTTAAGCAACAATTCAACAAGTACAGTAGCACTCATCTCTAATTTAGAACATCAGTAGTTCACTCATAATCCACCGTGAAAAAATTATTTGCACTCATGCAGGAATATACTGTTCGCAAAAAATGTTATGCTACTTCAGAATAAAATATCCCATAATTAAATATCAAGTCATTTTTGTGAGCAATGTACATTTAGCTCTAGATTGTACTTGCTCAGGGATAAGTGGAAACATGCCTTGCAATAGCAGTCCTCCTAAATTAATGTCACCACCTCAGGTTTTACCCTAAACTCTTCCATTATGCTTCCCATGATGTTGATGTACTACTAGCTTGACATTCTCTTGCAAACTATCTGGATAGAATTTCTGATTTATTGGACTCAATGACGACAAGCTGTCTAAGGACACAAACATAACATTATTTATTTCTGTTGAAAATTATTGTCTAGTCAGTTCACAATATATTGTCTCCCTTTTCAAACTTGTGTTTGGGCCTAATTCCATGAATACCTTTTTTGATCAGTGCTTTTTTGCCTATTCAGCATTTTAGCAAAAACATTATCAAGTTATGTGTTTATTTATATGTTACTCTTGGGACGCATTTCTGTCATCTGAAGCAGTATGTGTGTTTTTGAAATAATCTTTTCAGGATACCCACTTCAAGAGATTGAGTTGGCAGAAGAACAGACGGAGATTTTGTGTGCATTTTATAGGACAGGGGACTTACAGATTACATACCTTACTACATATATTCCATCTTATTCATTTATATTCCTTACTGTTCAATAAAGACATAAACATACAGTTGGGTTACACATTAATAATATAATTGTATTTTGGTGGGTCAAAGTTTCGGATTACAGAAAAACCAGAAAAAAGCCTAAAAAAACATTCTGCACATATGCACAGCCATATTTATCACCGCTAGCTTGCAGAGTACATCACTTCATATATTAAGAACGGATATATTAAGCATGTCAACACTGTTAATTCAGTTTATTATTTAAAAATGTAAAAGCACTATAGTCTAGGATAATTAGAAACCATTAGACTTTTAATATGTTTGTGTGTGGGGCGGTAGTAGACTTTGTTCCATTACATAATAGCTCAGAAATCTGACGTTTGACACAGCAACAGTCACAAGACACACTTCCAAAATATTTTAAATCCGGAATTTTGTTTGACTTTTATGGGTCTAATTATGATTCATGGTGGTTTGCTGGAATTTCTGACATGTAAAAGAGTGAAACTGAGGATTATGTGATCCTTACTGACCTGGCTGTCTCAACAGAGATTTATTTTTCTTTATTACTAACACATGGTACTATGATTGTTATGGCATATCTGAGTTGTATGTCATTTGTTATTTGAACTATTTAATATCTATTGTTAATCATTTCCATATTGTTACTGTGTGTATGGGAGCACACACACAGTAATTCCAATGATATGTAACACAATGTTCTAAAAGTGACTGGCATAAGACTCTAAAACAGGGATTCTCAACCTTTTGCCAGCTGGGCCTCGCAAAGCTAGTTCAGTGCAGCTCTTCCTCAAACCCCCTATCCTCCCCCTCCCCCTCACTGGTGCCACCAAGTCAAACCGCCACCCA
The DNA here is from genome assembly GCA_034779995.1 of Parotocinclus haroldoi. NCBI lineage: Eukaryota > Metazoa > Chordata > Actinopteri > Siluriformes > Loricariidae > Parotocinclus > Parotocinclus haroldoi. Next base: position 1,180 of record JAUZST010007193.1, on the reverse strand, counting down.
CAAATACACCACCTTGCATAGACAGATTGATTAGACATATAGATAGATACCCCTAGGTTAAGCTATTATTATTATTATTGTTGTTGTTGTTGTTGCTATTATTATTATTATTATTATTATTATTATTATCATCATTATCATCATCACCATCATCATCACTAGCAATAGTTGTAGGTATGCCTATTATCATTACTAGGCTAGCACCAGACTTCTAATGTGAGCTTGCAGGCATTATTATTAGTAGTAGTAGTATTATACTAATTTATATCATATTTGCTTATTATACCAATAATACCAAATTGTGGTATTTAGCTTTTAGCAGTTATTTTTGAGAATTTTTGTGATGTTCCGGTGCCGGTTCCGGCACAACACGCTTGAATGTTCTTCCGGTTTGGCATCGTTCTGCTGGTCTCCATAGGCGGAGGCAGGTCCCACCAGAGTGCACGAACTCCCCTCCATCGGTTGGACAATAAGAGACGCCTCCAAGGACCTCCCCTTGAGGACTCACTTTATAATTTACTTTGTTTTATAGTTTAGTTTATTTATTCTATTATTGATTTAAATGTTATTATTAATTTGTTATTGATTTATTAACCTAATTTTGCTATAATTTAACATACTTTTAGTATTTATTTAATTAACATCAAGGCCACCCATGGAGGATGGGTCCCCTGTTGAGTCTTGGTTCCTCCCGAGGTTTCTTCCTACCACTTTAGGGAGTTTTTCCTTTCCACTGTCGTCCTAGGCTTGCTCAACTTGGGATTGGCCTTTTAAGATAATATAATATTATAAAGCTGCTTTGAGACAATGCTGTTGTAAAAAGCGCTATATAAATAAAATTGAATTGAATTGAATTGAATATCACATGGTTTTAAGTATTCAGACACTTTGCTTAGTATTTGATAGAAACACCCTTTTGAGCTAGTACAGCCATGAATTCTCTGCCATTCTTGCTTGCAAATCTTGCTGAACTCCAATGAAGGAGTAGAACCATCTCAAGAAGGAAATGGACAGCTCGTGAGTTAAATATTAAGTGTCACAGCAAAGGGTTGAATACTTATGACCATGTTTAATTTTTAATAAATTTACAAATATTTCTACGTGTTTCTTCTGTTTTTATGTCAAGATGGGATGCTGATAACATATCCACCCATCTAAACAGCCGTTTTATGCTTTCTAT
>JAUZST010007192.1:0-14341 GCA_034779995.1 Parotocinclus haroldoi | reverse complement strand
ACAAATCTTAAAGCCATAATAGTAAAACGTTACAGCCCTTGTGTCGGACATACGTTATCTGTTAAAGTGACACTTTAATGGGAAATAGCGTTATAGCGTTAGATGTTCCCAGTGCGTATATTGTAGGCTACAGTAGGTACAGGGACGTTTTGTCGGATATAAAAGCTATCTGTGCTATCGTTCGGAATGCCCCGTTTCAAACAAGTTTGACATTTACTATCCAACTCGACTATTATTGTGTTATTTTGTCCTCCTGAGATTGTCCAATTCTACAACTGCACTACTGAGACTAGTAAGTACACTTGAACTCGCCCAATTGCCACTCGCCTTGAGCCATACCCTGTAGAGAAGTCATCCTGAAGCCAATAAAAACAGTGACAGTGTCCATCTTTGTGAGGCTGTAAAAAACAAAAAATAAAATAAATAAGTGCCCCATATGTGAGCTTTTATAGCATAACTTTGACCTCAACCATAGCGCCGATTAGTTACTCCTCCAGGGTTCATAAGGTCTGAGAGGGGCTTAAGGCAAAGACACAAATAATCATGTTTAGCCTTTTCATATCCATGTAACTTACATTTAACTAAAGCTCTGTCTTTGTATTTGCCGTCGGTACATCTGTGAGAAATCAGAGTTTTATTACAGTTAAGTAGCTTCTTTATACAGTTGTTTATTTGGGAACCAAATCTCGAAATAGCAATCAGATCCTTTAGGATTCGCGATGAAAAACAGCAAAGACCAGGATCTGTTGCATTGGTCACTTGTGTGCTGGTCAACCAGCTTTATCATCAGAGTTTACTAGCTAGTTAAACCATCTTTAGACCAGTTCTGACCAGCAGAAAACAACTTGGACCAAACGGTCTTGGTCACGGACAGGAACATCCAAAACAAAACTGTTTTGTTTATTAGCGGGGCAAATGTGGGCTAATCCTTTAGTAAGTAATGTCATTTAGTTCCGTTGGATTTTTGTTCTTTATTTATTCAACTTGAACTGATAGGGGTTTTAAATAGAAGTCGGTGTCTATTAGTCTGCCACGAGACGATATTTGATTGTAGTGTGCGTTAAGTAGAAGGCTTTTAATGTTTAAATACCTCGTGAGCGGTTTAATAGCTGGACAGTGTGTTATGTAGAAGGCAGTATAACCAAGCTGTTGTAAACAGTTCCCGTACTCGGTTGTTCGACATGTTCTTATGCTATCGACTGGAACTGCTAGTGCTTAAACCTTAAAGCTCCCTGTTGAAAAACGCACTTTGAACACTGGAAGAGCGTATTGTCGCCGTTACGGGTTTTTGTCCCACACTAAAAGTCCTCCATGTACGTTGTAAGCTTGGAATGAGCATCTTCAGCGTCATTTCTGTCGTTTTTCAACATCGCAGGGCTTGGATTTATTTCGAGCGACTCTAATAAGGTGGCCAAACACTACGGTCGCTCATTCCTTAAGTTTCCATATGAGCTGGCTCGTGTAAATTAGGACGCTGCTATCTTCTTGCCATGCTGGACATTTTCTGTAATGAAGTAACCTAATTAAGAGTGCACACAGTAATACTTAATCCAACATATTGATAAATCTGCTCTGAGCGTATTTACCTGATTTAAATGTGGTCTGGTTCTCCTAAACTTTCTCTCTGGTATCAAAAACAAGCACAAGTGACAATCCCTTAAAAAGTGTTTGTCTAATCCAGTGTGAGGAAGACAAATGCTGGCCAGTAGGACCTAAAAAATATTAGTTTAAAAAATATTCTGTCAATTGTAATGGCCTTTCTCCTTTGCATCCATAATTGATAAGCGAGTTTGTTAAGCATGACTCCAGCTGTACTATCACAATATCAAAACTTATCTCTGCGCATGCAAGTCTAATTATGCAGGGCACAGACAGTCGTTTTGAAATTTCTTCATTTTGTTTAATAACACATTTTGAAGTTCAGACATGCCACAATGCACATTTCTGGGGAATAACAGAAGGTTAAAAGCTAGACATGACATGTTCTAAAGCACAGTTATGTAAATAGATAGTTGAACAGGCACTTTATACAAGTAAAGTTCAAGGTTGAACATGTGCAGACTGGTGCAGACATAAAAATGAACATTTATTATTCTATCCATAGAGGCATTTCCCCTGTCTGTCTTGTTGTCCCTCTCTTCCATATCCCCGCTCCCCAGCAACTAATTCCAGCACATTCACCAAACCAAACCGAGCCAAGCCATTTCACTATATGGTTAATATAAATAAATCCTGCTCGTGGAAACTGCCATGCTCTCATGAGGCAAAAATAGACCTGAAGCTGTCTGTAGAAAACAGAGTTAAACCTTAGTAAGGGACACTTCTTACTAATTTTGTCAGATTGACGCATACAAGTCAACTTCTCCCTCAGTCCAAACCTTCCTCCAAAGGCCCCTTCTAGGTGATGTACATGGTATATGGTAAGAAGAGATAAAAAAAACTGTATTTACAAGCCATTTAATACCTGATGCCATGTCAAGAAACAGGCATGCCTGATCATGTTGCACCTGTGTAATTATCTGGGTCTATAACTACACTGCTCACAGAAAATAGGGGATATTTCATTATGGAAGATTTCATTTTGAAGTATCCCCTCATTTTTTTGTGGGCAGTATACTTGGTTACATAAGCAAATCTGTACTGGCACAACAACAATCATGCGAATACAGACAGAGTAATAACAGCTGCCCAGTAATTGCAGATAATTGACTTACTCTTTAACAGTGGTCACAAAGGCAGTTTCCCATGTTATCTATTTTAGGGAAAGCTGTTAGGATGTACAATTCATTTGTTACAAGTTTGCTTTAAAACACACTTAACACAGCTTCAGGTTTTAACTGTGACTGCACTCTTGCCTTTTAAAGCTTTTTAATCAGTGTTGACCTAAGGAAATTCTAACATTTAACTTTATAGAATTGGGATTCTTTATATTCAATGATATTAAATGTTCAAACAATGTACTTTTTGTCTCTTCTGTGTCCCCAGGGATCCTTAACAAATCAACCATCAATCTGCTTCAAGGGGAGCCAGGGGGTAGGATGAATGTTTTTGTTCACCACACACAAACATTTCCCAAATAGAATGCTGGCCACTGAACACTGAATGCTGTCTCAACACTGAAAATAGGGCTGCTACCAGCTGTTTTGCCTGCTCAATTAGAACGGAAACGTTTCGATGACTTGGGCTGTACCTGAAAGTGTATATATGAAAAGATCTTGTGGAAAAACATGAATTCTGATTTGATGGTTTCATATGGATCGAGTCCTTAAATAAATACAAGCTTAGTATAGTCTGTGGAAACACAACTATGCCAAATGCCTTAAAAATCAAGATTTCCAGAGAATATAGTGGAAGTTCTCATAGTATATTTCTAAAGATTAATATACTCAGCTGTAGCACCTTCCTAATGGTCCATGTACATGCAAAATGTACATTTTAAATGCACAGTCAACAACTAGTCTGTTCCCCTGCCCCCATTAACACAGGCAGTTGAGAGTTAGTGAAAATAACTTGACACATCCTAAATGGTGGATTGTACCATAAGCACTCCAGAACTGAGCCAGGTTACTGGGTCAGACTGGGGACAGTGAAAGCTTTGTTGGTAGGTAAAGCCCAGGAAAACCTAATGTTTTCTCTGTGCAGACATGCAAGAATGAGACCCATAGCCTAATCTCTGATGGAAACAGTGCAGTCTAGTAGGAGATATAATTTGGAGGACTGTGCTGGCTTAGAGCTAATGGAGCATTGACCAAAAGGTCCCAGGTTCAAGCCCTAGCATTGCAAAGATGTCATGGAATGCATTTACATGCACTTAAAAGTCTGATTCAAATGGTCTTGGATAAAGTGATCTAGCAAGCAAATTAAGAAATCTGAGACTCGAAATTTTATAGTTATATTATTATATTATATATAATTTTATAGTTGCTGTATTTTATAGTTTTAGAGACTTATAGCTGGTTTCTATAGACCTAGTTTATTTTTTTACTTTAAACGACATTAAACACACCACCTGCTAGACTACCAATCACACACATTGTGGAGACTCCAAATGCAGTTTATGCTCAAGAAGGAGAAGGATTCATATAAAATGTTGTTTTCTGTGAGATTCTTGACTGGTTACAAAGTAGAATTCCGATGTATTACTTGAGTCATGTAAATCGGGAAATAAATGCATATGCTCATTGATCAAATTACTGGCAAAATCTGATTTTATGCAGTTATCAGATTATGAAGTACATGTAAACACACTCACTGAGCAAAGATGCTCGATTGTACTGATTGTATCGTTTGTAAGACAATACAGGATATATTAAGATCTTCTGATTGCAGAATATGTAAATAAATCTACATGCCTTGCATGCATTTTGCATTGAGAAGGAAGAAAATTAGTTTTATATGTGTAATTTACAGGGAAAAAAAACATTTAGGACAATGAGAGGGAGCAGTCATGGGCCCATGGCCTGGGCATATGCAATTAAAATGAGTTTTAACTGTGGGAATACTTTTAATGATGTCTGTGTTTGGTGTGGCATATATTTAAATTGGCTGCTGATCTGTATAGGGGATCCCTCCTTCTCCTTTGACCCTGAGCTTCTTGGCATTAATGAGGTATGTGAGCTGTTAGAGAGCAAGATGGGGTGGGGGAGTAAGATTAATCTCTGTCCTCCATGATGAGTATAGTTATCTATATATTGTAACAATTAATGACTTATGCATAGTATAGCTCATATTTTATGCTAGTAAATGCTTTACTTTAACAACAGTATTTATTTAATTTTTATTATGATGCAGAGTATAGCAGTTGCCTTGTGTCCTTGTGTTATAAGCAAGCACTTTTGTGTATAAAATAAAAAATATAGGATTATGATTTAACCAACCTGGTACTAACTGCACATAGCAGTGTTTTCAAGTGTTTTGAATTACCACTATCCATATTTTAAGCATAGGTTGGCATGACAAGCTTATAAAAAATGCATAAAAAGTCTACAATGAAGCAATGAACTTTCACACACATTTCTGTTTATCAGAGTATTAAACTATACTGAGAGGGTGTTAAACCATGGAAGCATTAAGTGATTTGAGATGACTGTTTTTTCACCATGAGGTGATTTGACCAAAACCATTAATACAGTATCATGTTTCCAGTAACACACTGCCATGTTACCTGCACTGATATGGAAAGGCAACCCAATGTTTCAACGACCAGACCCTACTGTGTTTGCTAATTCTGCTCACATTAACCCTGCCAGATACACAAATACACAAACATAGACAATAGGGAAAAGATCCTTAGGACATGCACCTTCTTTGTTTATTCTGCAACACACAGATAAGCTGGTAAATGGTGAGAATGAATTACCAGTAAACGTTTTGGATTTTACGCAATTTAAGATGGCAGACAAAGTGCATAGGGGATATTTTATTATGGCATATTTAATTTTGAAGTATCCCCTAAGTTTTGTAAGCAGTGTGTTTTATTTCTCAAGACACGCAGTGACAAATGTTACAGATCATGTGGAAACACCTCAAAGCATAATGCGAGTGTCAAATGAGATGTACACATGGGTGAAAAAGTGGTGAAAAAGATGCTCAATATGAGAAACAAGCAAGTAAGATTTGGAAAGACATCACTGATGGTGTTGCATTTAACCTGGGTAAGTAAATGATACCCAGCAAAATGGTTGTTGGCAGGTGTTTTTAAGTGACTTGTATGCTGCCATATTCACAATTCTTGGCACCCAGACGCGTTAAAATGGTTAGAATTAGAAATGAAATTGGTGAATTTGACTGAAAAAGGGGGGGGGGAATACAACCTCTATTTGGTGTAAATTTAGACTGCAGGAAAAATCCTTAATCAAGAAAAAAAAACATTTTTTTAGTAAAACCATGTGCCACAATTATTGGCACTTCTGCGTTCAGTATGCCGTACAACATCCCTGTCTCTGTAGAAACGGCATTCTCTTCTCCTATAACATGCAATTGGTAAATACAGAGCACAATTTGAGATCATTCCTCGTTCCAGATACTCTCCAGGTGGTCTCTTGTGCAGTACAAACATATCTGCCCGAGGAATGGCTTTTGCAGCAATCTGACATTTCTACCTCTGTGTGTTGTAGTTTATTTAATTATTTGTTGGTCAATAAGGTAAACCAGCCCTACAGCATCACAAACCATCTACCCATTATTTTCAGTGCAATCTAAGATTTTTATTTGCATCAATCCCATTTTGAGTATTTGTTGCCAAAGAGCTAAAATTATGTTTCATCTTAAATGTATATGTTTTTTGTGATTGATTAATTAATTGAAGGTGTTGAGTGGGGTTGAGGTCAGGGCCAGATTTCAGCCCTTTTCTCTTGCTGAGCCACCCATTAGCCTATCAGATAGTGATCTGTGGCAATTTATTTAAGCTATAGCCAGGAAATCCAGAGATAATCACTGCTACAGAGTCCAGTGGTGATGTACTTTACTCTTCACCAGCTGATGTTTGGCATAGGTTGTGGTTATCCTCGGTTTGTATGCAGCTGCTCAGGAAACCTCGGTTTTCGGAAAAAATGCTCCCAATGCATTTTTTTGCAATGTTGTTGTCTCCAGAGTCACTTTGGAACTCTGCAGCATGTGATAGACGTGGTTGTATCTGTTTATGCGCTTCAGCACTCATCAACCCCACTCTGTCATTTTATGTGGTCTGTTACTTCATGGCTGTGCTGCTGTTGCTTCTGAAAGCTTCCATTTCACAACAATAGCACTTGCATTTGACTGGGGCAGTTTTAGCAGGGTGACTGAAAGTCACTCTTCTGTATATGCTAATCAACAGCCGGTGTTCATCATTGAAGATTGCTTGACTATGTACTTGACTTCAAGGCTGGAGCTCTATAATTAATTAATCATACAGAGCTGAAAATTTAGTATTAATGTTGAAATATTATTTGAATTCTATTTTACAGTTAGAAATCTGTTTGATATACACTTTACGCTAAGGTGTATGTTTGTTTGAATCTTAAAATCTAACTAAACCAAACCACCTAAAGCACAATTTGCTGTGTGGATGTGCTTAAATAATTGACCTGGTTCTGTTTGTCTATTAAAAAAAAAAATCATTTTCTCTTTTGTATACGGTAATGTCCTTATCATATGATAGTATTGGTTAAAATAAAAAATGAAATGTAATCAAAGAAAGCATACCCACACACAAAAACAGATGTTTAAGACTAATACTTTCATTTTCTATAATGCAAAATTAAGGATTTTATTCGAATGAAGCTTCTCTGTATAAGCAATGCATTGTGTGTGCTCATTGTAGCCAAGTGTTTTGTCTCTGGAGGTGTATATATGTATTCAGTCTTTGTTCACAATTGTTGTAAGACATCCCCTCTGGGTTGTATGTTTGATGGGCACTTGATGCTGGAGGAGATGGGAGAAGGAGCATTCCTTGCTACCATTTTCACATGGCAAGAATGTATGGAGTCTGCTCCCCTCACCCTTCTTTCTCTCTTGTTGTCACCCAGCACATACCCCCACCCTTTCTCTCTCTGGTTGCAAGAGCTTCTGTCTCACATGCTGCAACCCAGTCCCAACAATGTGTATGTGTGCGTATTAGAATCTCTCTGCAATAAGCACCTGGAATGTCAGTAACTCATTTTGATAGGTGAACTTTGAGTCCACATGTTTACGTCTTGACCTTTGTGTTTAAGGGTGTTTGTGTGCATGCTTGTCCATGTATGTATCCTATACTAAAAGCCAATTACAATGACAATAACAGGAATGTGTAGCATAGAGTGCAGGGTCCCTGGAAGCAGCATTGCTTAGGAGGGGGATGCAGGCCCGCATGTAACTGAATGGGCACACGTTGCTCTATTCATTTAGATGTGACGTGGCTGGCGCAGAGGCCACACAGTGCTGCTCCTGTTTGCAACCATGTGTTTTGACTGGCACTGCATTTTGCTGCTTTCCCAACCTGGCTATTTTGGACTTGAGCTGTAACCATTCTCATATATTCATTGATTTTTGGAATTTCAAAGATAACCTTGCCTGGAGTACAGGGTATAAGCAAATTAAAGTTAAGGGCTTTAAGAGGGTAACACTGACAGCTTGAGAGATCTGAAATTTAAAGCCTCAACCTTTGGGTCAGTAGTCCAGGACCACCACTGCTGTGTTATTTGGAGTATAGTGGAATGATACAAAATATATACATCATTTAATTTGTCATATAACCAGAATTATACTCCGAAATGGAATGATGGGTTTGGGGATCTTTTTGATATTAGCTGTTACAGATATTCTAACTTGTAACATTAAGAACTAGTTAGTTGTTAGGACTTTTCAGCAAATATTGTCCTGTGATCAAAATGGAAGTGAAGCAGAATGCCTTTTTTAATTTCTAGAGGAATTTAAACGAAGTGACTACAACTCTCATAAAAATGAATACTATCAGCATATATGTGTTTCAAAATGCAAGGTTTTTGTTCTATTTAAGTACTTAGTTGTTCGAAAGCTGTCATTGTGGGGTTCTGTTTCGAAACAGGGAAGGTGATCCTCTTGTTATAGACTCTGACCCTGAATACTTAAACAGGCAAATTTTATTGTGTTGAAAAAAATAGAACAGTCCTTTTATGTTGTTTTCCAGTATGCAAACATAGACCATGCAAACCAGGCAGTATACCTATGTGTAAGGACGATTCCTTTATGATAGTATATGTATATGTGTGACTGTGCGGATTTACAGATGTTTTTGTGGAGCTAGTGACTTAAAGCAATTTTTTTTTTTTTGGTAAAGCATTGTGCTATACAAAGCAACACAGTGGAATTGAGCAGCAAAAAGTTGAATGGGGAATTTGTCTTCATAGGTGATTAGTAATAATAGTAATATAAGTAGTATAAGAAATGTGTGAGGCTTATGTTGGATGCAATTTCCCCATACATGTGATTCTGATACATGTAACATGTAGGAGTGTGGAGACTGGCTTCTGGCTGTACAGGCAAATGGCTGCATATAAAATCAGTAGCAGGGCTCTCTTCATGAAGGATAGAGGAAAGCATATATATACACTGACATGCACTGAGGGCTGGTTATTGAGTAGGGTTACCCAGAGCTTATTGAGCTAGACAGATTAGCCCTCAGGTGCTGGGAGGAGATTTAGGCAGATTTTGCTTGGCATCTCATGCAGTGAATGAGACAGACAACCTCCATCCCCCAATACATTGCCAACCCCCACCTCCAACCAACCCCCATGCCTCAACAGACAGCCACCTCTTCCCCCTTCTTATTCTAGCTCATTTAACTGTAAACGACATTCGAGCCTCAGAGTGATTTAATGCCAGGAGGTGAGACATGCTTGCGCTTTAGCGGGCATAACTTGGGGAATTCTCATTAATGGTTTGCATCTCTAGAAAATTGACAGGGTTATATTTATTGTATTTTTCTATCGTTAGCATGTGTTATGTACTTGTTCGGAATCACAAACCTCTTAAGCCCAAATGACACTTGTGGACATATTGGGTGCATTTTACCCTCCATGTTTCTGTCCTTTGTATGGGTTGGAGCTAATGGACATGCCTAGTCATTATTCCACTTATATTGCAGTCATTTATAACCACACATCTCTGTAAAATAATCTAGTCAAAAATAACCATCTGCCTTCCCTCTGACTGCATGCTCCCCATCAAACAAAAGATGAGCTCTATCTTTTAATGTACCATACCAAAATGGTTCGTCCGATAGCTAAAGTGAACCAATAAATGCAAAGCACCTGTTCCAGAGTAAGGGAGCAGAGTACTGTTTAAAAATGCTCAGATCCATTAGTATGTCTTTGTAATGTAGAAAGCAATCAGAGTACCTGGAGTAAACCCACATGGAGACAGGGAGGAAACCAGAACAAACTGAGGTCGGGATCAAAGCAGGGAGCTGGAACTATGAGGCGACCATGCTAACTACTGTGTAACCATGCCTCCTGCATTTAATACAGCTCAGTTTTCTATGTATAGTGCTTTATAATAGAAAATCTCTCAACATAGCATTGCAAAAGATAACTCTCGGCTCCAGGGCCCATTTAAGAACTCGCATGGCACTGCAATGTATGTATATTATTTATTATTGCTGTTAAACAGCATGTGTCATATGTGGGAATGACTAATGCATACTCTGGTAGAGCACAGATGCGTTTAGCTGGATTGACATTTCCAACTCATCTGGCTGACAAGTTTTGAACATATAAGGCTTCTTTACTATAGTCTATGGGGGACACAGTTGATTTCAGTAAGCAGTAGCAGTCTCCTCCCTTAACTATATTCCAAAGTGTTATAGCATTGACACTATGGTCTAAATCATCATCGTTGCTGTTTATGACAAGGCTTTCAAATTTCATTTGGACTATTTCCAGACGCTGGATTACACATTTCTGAATAGATCATGTCATGAGGTCCAGAAAATCTGCATTTTTGGAAACCAACCAAGCACCAAAGGAGCCGTCATACTTTTGAAATGGTTAAAACCCATATTTCCCTTGTGGACCTGGAGAAAAAGGAATGCTGAACACCAGTAGTCTAGTTAAAATGACATTGTTTTGAAGGTGGTTGGAGGCACAGAAGGTAAGGGTAGGGGGTCAAATGAAATGCCTGACAGTGGTTAGAATTAGAATGCGAAGTGTGAGTGTAGTAGTGCACTATTAAACTGGGTATTTGTTTATGTATTGGCCAGGGAGATCATTTGAAATAGCATTTTCCCATCATGCCTTCAAGCAATTGCTGATCAGTGATTGATTCAAGAGCATGTGTGTTGCCTCTTTTGTCATGGCTCATTCACTGTGGACGAAGTACTGGATGAATCATTTCATGGAATTTAGATTGAATTGCCAATATGCGATTCTCCAGAAATGGTATGTATATTTACTAGTTTGTGCTGCATGCAGGAGAAATGGCTTTCATAAGAACCTTAGTGAAGCTGACAGGACCAAGTTGTTATGGCTAGACACCTGAGGCAGAGCATCTTAGAAATGGCAAGTTAAGGCTTAGCAATATCTATCATCTACGATAATGTCTTAATTGTTGTTTTAATATTGAGCGAGGGCAGCATGGTGGCTCAGTGGGTAGTACCACTGCCTCACAGCAAGACTGTTTGTGTGTTTGTGTGTTTGTGTGTGTATCGAGTACTATAAAAAACATGCTTTGAGTTCACATATTCAATTCCAAAATTAAAACCTAGTGCCCATTAAAAAATAATTTATATTCTGTTTATTGGTTCATACTAATGCATTTTATGCTTCAAAAACATGGCTGCGATTAGTGCAAAAGTGCATTGTGTAACACATCATCACAGTTTTTGTTGAACCTGGGAAGCGCTCAAAGCTCACCTTCACTTTGTGAGAGAAAGCGAAACGGATGTATAGGTTGTGTAGTTGATCTGTTGTAAAGGAGATTGCACCTCCAACATCTAAGTCAGTAGCATAATATTGAGCTTCAGAGGTGTTCCGTGTTCGATTAAATGTAGTCTTCTAACCCAAATGCTGCACTAGATAGCTATACAGACAGCAAAGGCACCTCCCTAGCATATCCAGTTAAACAAATGCTAACATTCATGAATCACGCAGTCGAAAGAATAAAAAAAGTTTAAGAGGTTCTTAATACTTAAACATGAGGCGCTGTTTTGGAAAACTTATCGGAAATGTAAACGATGTACAGCACTAGTGGAATATAAAGATTAGAAAGAATCAATAAAATCATAAAAAAAAATGTAAAACAAATTTGGAGTAGCGACTTCAAGTCCAGGACTCAGCACCCATATATCATGTAGATTTTGACTCACGCTGTACATTTTACATAGTAAATGTATAAATGAGGGTAGCAGCACCACTGCCTCACAGCAAGAAGGTCCCGGGTTCAATCCCAGGGTGGAGTCTGCATGCCTTCTCTGTGTCTGCATGGGTTTATACCGGGCACTCCGGTTTCCTCCCACAGTCCAAAGACTAGGTTAATTGGTGTCTCTCTCTGTGACTGTGTGTATGTGTGCCCTACGATGGATCTGTGCCCCGTTTATAGTTGTTGCCCTTGGGCCATAGTTGCTGGGTGGGCACCGACTGCCCCACGACCCTGTGTGGATTAAGTAATAGATAATAGATAGAAAGATAAATACTAAAGGAACAATTGATCATTTCTTTCTTAGAATTAATTGTGCACATTTTGAAATGCTTGGCTGGGTTGTGTTTTTTTTATTTATTCTTTTGTTTGCCTGCATAACCTTTATCTGGGTCGCCTTAGTTTGGGAGGCTGAGAGTGGACAAATGTTAGAGCATTCTAAGACTGGTCATTCAAAACAAATAAACACTCCTATTCATACAATAATAATAAACAGTGCTAATGTGTGCTTAAAGTGTTTTTTTTCCTTTTACTTTTGTAATAATGTCAGTTTGAGGCAGTCGGTGAACAACAACTCAGTTTCATCCACAAGAAACAGCTTTGTTCAAATCAAATGTTATGGTGAATGTTTTGAGTTTTTTTTCGACACACACAGGCCGTTTCTCATATATACCTCTGCAATTATCATTCTTGACAGTATATCAAGATTCCTGCTCCCACAGAGGACTCCCCTGATGAACTTCGTGTATTTTCTTTTTACCTGTCAACCGACAACAAGGACAAACCTCAAGCCAGCTTTGACTGTATTAAACAGTTAGTCTCAGGGTAAGCTAAACTGATTGCTCACTTTAACCTAATCAAACTTCAGTTTCGCTTGTTTGTACTCCGTAAATGTTCAGAAAGACGATAAATAATAAATATGCAAATGGTATGTTTGAGTAATTGTTATGACCTGTTTAACTGGTGATCTTGAGCTAGTGTATTGATTTATACATTTTCCCTTTCGGTTTACCATTACATTAAAACCTGAATTAATTTCCTCAGGGATGGTAGGGAACACCTGGATGCCCAGGGCAGTATTCAGGACAAGATCACAGTGTGTGCCACAGATGACTCATACCAGATGACCCGTGAACGCATGTCCCAGGTTGAGAAAGACATCTGGAGTCGTTCGGCTATCGAGATCAAACCTGGAGCAACGCATCCAAGTAAGCACAGACCCACAACGATACACAGCTGTCCTTCTAACATAAGGAGTAAAATACAGGAATGCATGGCATCACTTTCATTTGCTTATAGACTTTCATTCTAAAATATTAAACCCTGCAAGATAAATCTAGTCTCTTCTGCTAAATGCTAAATGAACAAAGAAAATGAATCATGCATTTTAAAGTAGGAGGGGAGTAGGTTAGTACTGCCTTGCCACAGTTATTTAACACCTAAATATTGTTGCTGTTTTACCAGAAGGTGAGTTAAATTATTTCTGACCTATTGGGAGCTCAATAATGACCCTTGCATACAGGGTGAGTCAAAAGACACCGGACTTATCAGGTGATGAGTCATGGACTTTTTGCAAAGGCTGCCAAAAACATTGTTGGGGTTTCTTTGTCGGTAGCGGTCTTTGGACGATCACTACAGGGCATGCCATCCACAGTTCTGGTTTTTCAGAATTTGGCTATGAGGGATGCAACAGTACTGAGTGAAATTGGTGATCTTTCTGTGTGTCAGTTGTTGAAGTGGCTATGATACCGCAGCTGCATTCCCCTCTCACCCATTACTATTCAGATTTGTCATTTCCCCCGTTGTCTCTGAAATAAGTGTCATGTGACTTTTGACTCACTCTGTACTGTAATAAGCTCAACCTCAGGATGTGTTCCAGGTGTCTTGCAACTATACTGAATACTAAGTTGCTGTTACAAGCTAAAAGAGGAAATAATTTCATTATATTCAAAAGGTCAATGGGTAAAAGTATCATAGTCCTTGAACATGCCTATAGACTCTTTGTACAAAAGTTCACAACTCATTGCTCAGCGACAAATGTCTGGCCACGGGAGAAAGCCATCAAGAGCCATCACCACCTGATGACTGGGGAAAAAAATGGTAAAATGGATTAACCATTTGTCCGGCCCAGGAAAGGCAAGGCTTATGATCAATTAATACTGTATGCACAGTCAAGTGTGACACTGATGATGACACTGGGTCACTGATGATGTGAGGAATGTTTTTGTGCTGTGGACTCACAAAAATACCAAGCCATTTGGAGTAGCAATGTTATGCCTTCTGTGGTGAACTTGAAGCTTTTTAATTGGATTCAGCAAGACAATGATTTCAAGCACACATCAAAGTCAACTAAAGCTTGGTTATGGAATGGGTCATGGAAAGCCCTGGTGTGGTCTTCTTTATAATTGTTGGTGAGGCGTAAAGAAAGCAGTTGCAGCACAGAAACCATCAAATCTCACTGAGCTGGAAGCTTTTGCATGAGAACGATGGGCAA
>JAUZST010007191.1:18206-39688 GCA_034779995.1 Parotocinclus haroldoi | reverse complement strand
GACCCAGGCCCCTCCACCCTGGGATTGAACCCGGGCCCTTCTTGGTTGTGTGTCGGATTTTTGTGTGTGTGTGTGTGTGTGTGTGTGTGTGTGTGTGTGTGTGTGTGTGTGTATATATATATATATATATACCACATATATACAACATATATGATACTATATCACTAGACCATATGACTGCACCACCCGGCTTTCATTCTGAACACCCAGTCTGGGGTGCAAACTTCATTCCTCAGAAACACCTGCTTAAATATCCCCAGGCCATGTATTAATGTGACTGTAAATGTAGTCTGAAGCAATACTAAGAGATTTGGTTTGAAGTGTCATTCCTTAAAATGTTCTCCTTTGCCAATTTCCAGTAAAACCTTGTAGTAGAATAGAAAAGATATGGATACCCTGGAACTCTATAAGATTGACGAAGAACTGAAGAAGAGCGACGTGGCTGCTCTAAAGTTCCTATGCATGGAAATCCTGGGCAGAAAACATCTGGAGAAGGTGAATGATGCCAAAGGCCTGTTTCTACTGCTGGGTGAAAAAGACATGTTTAAAGATAAACTCTTCCTGCCTGAGCTGCTGTTCACCATTGGCCGTAATGATCTACTTCGAATCCTGCATACCAGCAAAACTGAAGTCAGCAGGTTGTTACAAAATACGGAACAAAAGGAGTCTGGACTTTCTCCCCTGGGTACCAGCAGAGATGATGTCAGCACAAGACATGGTGTTTCAGCATACAGGTAATTTTATATCAACTTTTGTTCAGAATGACTTATGTTAATAAGGCCATCCTGGGTTGTTTGAAACACATCATGGCTGTGCGTTTTAGAAAATTGCTCTATGAAATATCCGAAGATATAACCGATACCATCCTTCAAAAAATTAAGTTCCTTTTGAATGACCTACCTAAGGCTAAACTGAGTTCTGCGGTGAGTATACATATACATATTGCATATTGTACATCTGTATAGATGGTATACATTTCAACATTGCAGGGCTTACCATTCTAACTTTCATGTAGTCTTGTTCATTCTAAACATCACAGACGTTTCTGGACGTTCTGGTTGAGATGGAAAAGACGGAAAGGCTTGGAATAGACAATCTCGGTGAACTGGAGAGGATTCTAGAGACGTGCTGTAAAAAGCTTGTCTACAAGGTTCAGAAATTCCGGGAGCTACGTGAGATCAGGAAACAAGAACATACATCGAATCCAGGTGAATTTCTTTCTCTGTGGTTTCACATTGCCGTCTTAAACACACAAAACAGGTACACAAAGCTGTTTCATATCTATTTCATCGTTTATATTGTTTGCTATAAAGTTTCCAGCTCTTACCCACAAGAAGAGAGCGGTGGACATTGTCATGTAAGTACCTTTGTTAATTCTACTGTCTATATATCTGATCACTGGACACTGAGCAGTTAGTCACCTTGCATGTTTAAGGTTGTACTATCTTCAGGCTCATGCAAATGGCAATAAATACCTAATAAATAAATACGGTGTGTGACGGAGAAGAAGTGGTACAGTGTTGTGAATGTCAAAACGATTGGCAAAAAGGAGTGATCGCATTTGGGCGTGCCAAAGACCATAGTGTGAAGGAAGTAGCTGAATTTGCAGGTGTATCGAAGCGCATGGTCATACGGGTTTAACGGCAGTGGGACAACTTGAATGTCTACAGAATTCTGGAAACGTGAAACTGCTGACATGTACTCAGTTGCTGAATGGGAGAACCCCACATGCCTTGATGTGTCAGAGATGCTCCACTAATTGTCTGGTCATAACCGTTTGGTTAAAGTGGCTAAAGCATCCATGACTGCACATTCCTCCTGCATTCAACACACTATTTGTTTTTATCTGACAAATGGCAGATCTAAAAAATTAGGGAATATTTCATTATGATATTATATTTCAAAATGAAATATTCCTTAATTTGTTTTTGAGCAGTATATTTGATATGTTAGTTGTGACCAATGTATATATACTAAAAATCAGATTGGACTATGGGAGCACAACGATTTAGGTACTGGACTAAGGCCCAGAATTTTCTACGAGTTGCACGGCTTGTGAATAAAAATCACTTTCCGTCCAGGCAAGAATTGCTTCTAGTGTAGAATCAGCAATGGACCTGTGTAGACTTCTAGAGGTAAATCCTTGCCTGGGAGTGATATATAAGACTTTGAAGTATCAGACTTTTGTCCCGATTGTAGCCAATATATTTATATACAGCAAGCAGAATAATGAACATTGATGAAACACTATGGCCACTTGGTCTGCAACGATTTTTACAAGGAGGCATGTGTTAAATTGACCTCCAGCTTAATGCCTAATGCTTTTCCAAGAGAACATTGCCCAGAGTGTCATCATCCATGACTTGATTTCTTCCTACATTATGTAAATGAAAACAGGATTCATTGAATCAAGTGGACTTTGTGTGTTCTAAGACATTCCTCCTGTAATCAGCAGAAAGTATTTCTTTTAACTTGTATCACAGTAGCACATTTCGGTGAACCACATTCATAGTTAACATTGCTAAACCGAGAACCCCTCATGCCTAGATACCATTTGGCCCATGATAAAGTAACTAAGGCATATATGGCTGCCCGTTCAACACACTGACTATGAGAACCTACTGTTTACTTACCGACCTTGCAACAGCTGGCTTATAGTAGTAGGTGTAATCAATATGATTTGAGTGTTATTTGAGTCAGGCAGTATCAGTGTCAGACAGTTACTCAGAAGGTCCGGGGTCTAAATACAACCTGCCAGTGCCAAGCTACCACTGTTGGGCCCATGAGCAAGACCCTCAACCCACAATTAGGATGTCTGTCAAATGACGTAAATGTAACAAAAAATGATATATAGTTGTGTGCTCATTTTGTGTCTGTTTTTTTCCCTCCTGTCTGCCCGTGGTATTTAATGCAGAAACTATCCGTAGCAGAAACTAACCCCCCAAGTATGTGGATTTCCATCAACTTTCTAGATTTTCAGATATTTTCAGAGCCCGCTTATCCATTAGGCTTATCCTGTTTTGTTGCCTCTATGCTCAGGTGTACCTGTACCTGCCGAGAGTGAATTGGTGTTGATGACAGATTCGAAGGGGACGCTGACTGCAGAAGAGTCACCAGAGAATGTGATCAGTGAATTAAATTTGAATTCATTTATGAATTTCATACTGTTGTAGCATTTAAAATATTCAGTTCAAACGCTGCAGTTGACTGTATTAGTCTGTGTATCTTAGGGAGACGAGCTGTACCCTATGACCCAACGGCCTCTAGGATTCTGCCTGATCATCAACAACTACAGCTTTAAAGAAAGGACAAAGCTCAAAAACAGAAACGGGACTGACATAGATAAAGGCATTTATTGTCTTGCACAATTATGATATTCAAACTTTACATGGCTTATATTATTGGTTCTAACGGTCTTCCGTTCCCTTTGTTCCTCTTTTAGAGAGTCTTACCAGGGTGTTCCAGAGGATGCATTTTGAAGTGACAGTAAAAAGGGACCTTGTCAGTTCAGACATAATGAAAGCGGTCAAGAAGTTCTCAGAAAAGGACCACTCTGAAATGGATGCTTTTGTGTGTTGCATCCTGTCACACGGAGAGAAGGGTACTGTGCTAGGCGTTGATGGACATCCGGTTCTGATATGTGACCTCATTCAACTATTCACCCGCTGCGCAACTCTCATGGGCAAGCCTAAACTCTTTTTCATTCAGGCATGTCAGGGCAATGAGCTGCAAAAGGGAGTTTTCATGCCTGATGGAGTTACAGAGCAGGACGATGAGCCTCAGGAGGATACCCATAGCTCAGATCTTAGCAGCGTCCCTATTGAAGCCAACTTCCTCATCGGAATGGCAACCGTTGAGCATTACAAGTCTTTCCGACACCCAGAAGTGGGATCAGCCTTCATCCAGGAGCTGTGCAGGCAACTGGAGATAGGATGTCCCAGGTAAGTGGGAGTGAAGTAAAAGCAGGAGTGTGTTTGTCATGGACAAGCTTTGTCCTGTTCTTAAAGTAAAGGTGCACATTGTCATTCACGAATTATAGACTGTACAACTTGACATTTTGAGTTCCACGTTGAGACCCCCACATTAGATGGTTTGCAAACAGTCGTCACTCTCTGTCGACTAATGGTTTAACAATTGCCACATCCCTACATATTGTTGCTGACCAGGTTCAGCCCTTCATGGTAGTAATATTCCCTTAATATAAGTGATCTCTCTCAGGAGCATAACCCACACTGCACACATTGTTCAGGAATGGATTAAGGGAAATGAATTTAAAGGTCTTGTAAATTCTATGGGTTAGGTGGTCAGACCTGATTGGAGGCACGCAACACCATATTAGACAGGTGTCAATGTTTGCCTAATCAGTGTCATATACATTATAAAACATTCAGTATAAAATGTTATTTTTGGTAAAGATTTACGCATCAATTTTCACCTGTTTTGCCCCCACTTCCCCTGGTTAGGTTCACTGTGGACATCCAATAATTCACTGGGTGCATGCCGGCAGCGTGGTGGCTCGGTGGGTAGCACCGCTGCCTCACAGCAAGAAGGTCCTGGGTTCGGTCCCATTGTGGAGCGGCCTGGGCCCTTTTTGTGTGGCGTCTGCATGTCCTCCCTGTGTCTGCTTGGGTTTCCTCCCACAGTTCAAAGACATGCGTCGTAGGTTAATTAATTACTCTAAATTTACATGACTTGTGTGTGTGTGTGTGTGTATATGTATAAATTCATGTATGTATGACTGATCTTGAGATGAACTTGTGTATATTCTTGTGTATAACCTTGGTTGTGCCACTAAGAAGACCACTATGCCGATAGTGACGTTAAAGAAGCCAAATAAACAAACACTGGTACAACAAAAATGGTTCAAATGCAAAAACACTCCATTGAACACCTGCCCCAAACTTAATTGTACCAGTAGTGTATTTGCAGTGTTAATACTAATGTCGATTCATGTTTACACAGTCTGCGTATTTTATCAAAGCGCTCCAGAGTTATTGATGAAATAGGCGTGATAAAGGAATGAGACTGAGAATTGATCTTTTTTTTTTCTTTTGTTTACAGAAATGAAGACATACTGTCAATTCTGACCCGTGTAAACGCCAATGTGAGCACTCAGTGTTTTAACTATAGGGGCAGCAAGCAGATGCCTGAATGTCACTACAATCTGACCAAGAAATTGGTGCTGCCCATGGACTGAGCCAGAAAACGCACAAGCATTTAAAACGAAAATCCTAGGTCGTTACTCTCCAGTTAATGACCTGAGGAACTGCTGCATCTGTCTTGACCTGTTTGCTATGAATTATTAATGGTGTTTAGTTCCTGTGTTTAGTTTCAATTGTTTGATACTGCATTTATGTTGCTGTATTAATAGTGAAATACTGACCAAATGAACTCTTCTTTTGTTGAATTTCAAGCAGCATGAATTCCATTTGGAGCTGTTGAAATACTGTTGAAATATTGCTCTTTTCACAGTATTTGGGTGTATATATAAACACACCTTAAGGACCTCAGTTATGATGATTTTCCTGACCAGCCAATGAAAGCAGCAAGTCAACTTGATTTGGAAAAAGGAGGGAGCCATCGGTTGTGTTTTATTTTGAAAATATATTGTCTCACCATAAAACACCATTTGGATTCAAATAAGTCAATAACTAAGAGCTATTCCAGAGTGACAGGGTACGTCAGGGTAAGAAGGGAACCGTGTGAAGGGACGCACATATCACGCATAGTGGCCAAGTGTACAAGCCTCTGGGGTCATTGGTCCGGGTTAAACATTGTGAGGCAAATAAATGAAATTGGTTGAGTGCCTGAAGTTACTGACTGAACAGGTTATCAATGATATTTTTCTTCGCTGCTGGCGTGAGGATTTAATCACTCATTATCATTCATTGTCACTGTAACGAAAGCTAATGGTGATCTAACAAAATATTGTGAGCGAGATTTCTCATTTTCATTCATTTCAATGCACAAATGTTCTCTTGCGCTAATGTACAGTGAGCTGATCATCACTCTGAATTGTAAGATGTTTTGCTGAGAGCGTTACAGTGCGGCTCTGAGGGACAGTGACTGCCTTACTGCCGAAAGAAATCAAAAAGCGAGCAAGCAGGAAAAACAGGCCTCGACCGAATTCAGAACTGCGTGTGCCTCTGGAAGTGCTTGTGATGGCCACTATGTTCAGATTTTTGCATGAGATCCGTGGTTCAGCATTTGTAAAGTCAATTTCAATAATTTTTTTTCTTTAGAATATTTAATGTGCAAGATAAAGGTTTTTGATTAAAATAACGGAATCTCTTTCACAATAACGCATCTGTTTATTTGAATGAGTTGTAAATCTGCTATTTTGTACAGTTAATAAAATTGCTTGACTATGTTACTGTGAAGATGAATTACGTTATGTTATATTATGTTTTAGATCTTTTTCTCTTAACATGCAACTCCAATATGAAAAACACTTCTTATTCAGGTTTGTGTGTTTGCTTGTCTCAATGCAGAATTTCCCTGATGAGATCATGTATGGACATGACGTCTCAGCACTATGTGGAGATTATTTATTGCAACTTTATATGTACTACGGCTGAAGGGTAGTGCCAGTTTTAAGTAAGGCCAGTATTCCTGGTCATAATTGCAATTTAACTATCGTTGCAAGTCGAAGTACGACCGGTGGCGCAATCACGATTTACCGAACGCAGTAGACTTTGCGCCGCTATTACAAGGTGAGCGGTAGTAATAAAGGCGCAGTTGTTTGTCCGACACAGCTTAGTCACATTTACCGTAAACGACAGATTTCCGGAACGAAGTTCTCCGTCGAAACCGAAAGTATTGTTTAAGTCAAGCTAAATACAGCGAAGTCAGACAAAAAAGGAATATTTCAGTATATACTTAAGATTTATAATCGTGAAGTTTTTTCTAATCACGAAGGTAAGACAATGATACGTTTTTTCTAGCGCCCAGTTTAAGTGTTTCAGTGCGTTATCGTGCCCGTTAGCTTGTTTGTTACTCGATTACCTGGCGAATGCTAACTTAGCGCTAACATTTTAAAATATGTTTAATGTCGTTTAAAAGTTCAAAATACGACTTGGTAGAGTATATGTTGTCGTGTTTCGGTGTGCCAGTTCATTCTGAATGTTGTTGGTGACAAGCAATGGCTACAAGCTACTGCTTGTACTGCTGTCACGTGAGCCAAAAGCGTGTATAAATAATGAAGATATTGCGTTGTTTTGTCATAATTACATGAAAAGGCGGCACACAGTGTTGTTAACGTTATACATTTATCCTTAACTTTATTATCGACAGGTTCCTGTTTCTATATCCGTCAGTTCCACTTAACATCTAGACGCACTTTGTAGTTCTGTAATTACATCTCTCTATACACTTTCCCCAGTCCTCTGGCCGTGTGTTGTGCTGATGTGAGTGGATCAGACACAGCAGTGCTGCTGGAGTTTTTACTGCTATTTTTAGTTTTTAGTGCTGGGCTGAAAATAGTTCCCACCACCAGCTTCCTTTGAGAACTGATTGAGGATTAGAGGACGAATAACACAAACTGTTTAACAACAGTTGAGCAATACGGCTGATGTGTTTAATAGCATGCACAGTGAGTGAACACAGTGTTTAACAACTCCAGCAGCACTGTTGTGTCTGATCCTTATAAAGTATGCAGAGAAACAGAAAGACTACAGTATGTAATTTTAAAACTCCTAAAAGTGCTTCTGTAGTGTTTGTGGAACTGATCAAACAGACAGCTTCCATGGACCGGATTCACAAAAGCTTTTCACAAAAGATTCTTAAGACAAACACTAAGGAGTTAATATGAATCTTCTTAAATGCAGTTCTCTAAACCAATGTAAGAAGTTCTCAAATATTATCTTACAATATATTATTTTCTTAAGAATTTTGTTCATTTTAAGAAAATGTTCCTTTGTTATTGCTGAGCTTATCTGTGAATAATAGGAATAAGAAAGACTACACTACAGGTATAGCAGCGCCACTAATCTGGTCAGAAGAGATTCGGTTGAAGTAAATGATTTGGTCTGAAATAACATCAGATGGATGTTCCCAATGCTCTCTCATTATATTTCATTGTACATGCTTATAGGGCAACAGACAAAAGAATTGATCTCGCTGGCAGATTCCACCACTGGTCATGCCAAGCATGGATCTTCTAAAACTTCATCTGATTGACGAGGAACTGACAAAGGATGAGGTGGCTTCACTAAAGTTCCTCTGTATGGACACTCTGACCAAAAAACGTCTAGAAACTGTGAAGGATGCAAAGGACTTGTTTCTGCAACTGGATGAGCAAGCCAAGTTCGAAGATGAACTCCTCCTTCCCGAACTGCTCTACACGATCGGGCGTTATGACCTACTTGCCATCCTGAATACCAACAAAAGAGATGTCAGCATGTCGCTACAAGATCAGAAAAACAACAGAGTTGGTGTTTCAGAGTACAGGTAAATGCAGATGTGGTGATTCTGTTTGAAGTACAGTGTATGATGTTTTTACTTAATGTTTGTTAAGCACTTTGTCACTGAGGGAAGGTGCTAATATATATGTATGTATGTATTATTATTATTAATCCTGTAGAAAGAATGTTTTTTTTCAAAAATGTGTATTAACATTTTTATTCACAATGTAACTACTCTTTTAGGTGTATGTTTGAATGTGATTTTATTTTTATTTCGTAGCAAAACCATAAAATCATAGCTTAGAGACAAAACAACTTTCTGGCCTTTGTGAGGCAAACTGCAAACAATTTAAATTACAATACTATAATTAATGGCAAGGGTTTTTTGGATCAAGAAGAGGAAAAACAAATAGTCAATCTGTTATGGAAAGTGATCTAATTAACACAATTAGTACTTTATTGCCTTTTGTAGTTTTTATGATGTCTTGATGCCTTTGTGGTATGGAATTCACTTATGGAAACCAGTATTCAGCATCAAGCTTGGTACGTTTACAAATAGCAGTTGACAAGAAAACTTTCTAGGATGGAGTTTTGAATGGACCACTTTTTACCACAGTTAATTTGGAGTGAGATCTCCAGAGTTTGCTGGCCATGTCATTGAAATAGTATGATTTTACTTAAGAAAAATTAATCACTCAAGTTAATCGTCCTGAAAATTGACATCATTTTCACCAAACCTATTGTCTATTGATGCAACAGGTAGCTGTGCTTTGACTGTAGAGTTAAGGATTGCCAAATACCGTAGTCCTGTATCTGACATGTGACCCCATATCATGACTGAAGTAATGGAATTGTTTTCTTAAGGCAGTCATTCCTGTTTTCTGATATGTTCTATATCAATGGCACTCATTTATAATTCATCACATTCGTCCGGTCATCCACACTCAATGAATTGCTTCTTTCTAACCCACTGTAACATTGTTTTCCTCTGTTTAGGAGTTAGTAATAGTTTTTATTTGGTTTTTCCATATGTAAAATTCCATTTCATTTCAGCTGATTTCTGACTGTTCTGTCAAAAACATCTGCCATTTGTCTTTTTCCCACCTGGGGATTGAACCCAAGACCTTCTTGCAAACCACATATTTTCACAGGAATATTATAGTCCTTTCCGTTGTTTCAACTCTTTTGTTGGGGGAACGTGTTCTTTCAATTAGCATAGTTTGTAAGTAAGTAATTTTAATTGCAGACTAGTATTCATTTTTGGACTCATGCTGTTCTTTGTTTTAGAAATGAGTCTACATGATCTGGAAAAAAATCTGATAATTTGTTTAAGGTATGGTTTATATAGCCAGAATATCCATTTATTTAAGAGCAGTAGTTTGGTGTCATATCTGTGATTTGTGCAATTGTTATTTTACAAAGTGCAAATATTTGGTGAGCATCCTCTTCGTTTGGTGATGCCATCATCTTTGAGGTGGTCGGTGTCTGGTTATTATTATTACTATTTTTTAATGATTTTAATTCTATTTATTGTTTATTGCTTCTAAATATAATCTCCATCACTTGAAATGCAGTTCTTCAATAACAGTAAATGAACAAGGATATTTCTTCCATGGCTGTAGTGTCCTGTTTAAAAGCAGGTCCTGTGGACATTCTGGAGAGTTGGGGCTTCATCCTCCAGATGATTTTGAGATTTAGCAAAGCAGTACAATATTCCGATGTAAAATTGCACTGTGTGCGTTTGAAACACAAATGCAGATCCAACACTCTCTTTTCAACCTCTTTTCATACTAATGACCATTCATCATACTGCCCCTGTTGTTCAACTCAGACAACACTGCTGTATGTTTTAGAAAGATGCTCTTTGAGATATCTGAAGATATAACAGATGCACACCTTCGTACCATTAAGTTCCTTCTGACTGACCTACCTAAAGCAAAACTAAACTCTGCTGTGAGTATATTATATTCTGTGATCTTTTTTTGGAATTGATATGAATTGAATGTTTTACCTTTCTGTCTTTAACTTTATCTTGCCTCCCCTGAATATTGCAGACGTTTTTTGACATCCTGGCTGAGATGGAGAAGATGGAGATGCTTGGTGAAGGCAACCTTGATGAACTAGAATGTATTCTGGAAAAATGCTCTAAAGATCTGGCCTTTAAAGTACTGGCATTCAAAGACAAACGCGAGAAAACCAAAGGAAGAGAAGACAAGTTGTCCATACCAGGTGAATAGCTCTCAAATATTTCATAAATACATCTGTCTCCAAAAAAATATATATACATATATATTGGCATTTGCCAGCGTAATAACACTGTCCTGCTGGATGAGATTATTGCATACATAAACAAGAATCTGAGATATTTCTCTTCAAATTAGATGTGAATTGGATGTAAGTTTTGGGTTACTGTGTGCATTTAGATGCACTTAATCATTAGATCATAGAACATAGATCAGAGATCATTCTCTAGTGGTCATATATACCATACCATATTTCATAAAGCATGGTTTCCTTTACTTCTATATAACGTAACATGAGAGAGTAACATAGTCGCCAGATGTGCTTATTCTAAGAGTAACTTTGGGAATACCTTTGGGATTTCCCCAAACTGAGGCGTTTTTTTTGGCTACAGAGTACTTTGAAACACTTTTACTGTGTTTCGAGGATTCTGAAAGTACTCACATTATTAATCAGTTAATAATCTCACATTATTTTGGGAGATTGTTGGCTGGGTACAAAAAATAAATGCTATTAAAACCAGAGGTTTTCCATTACCTGATTACCCAAGTGCATACATACTGATTGCTTGATTGGATTACTGACTAAATCTGATTTTCTGCAGTTATCTGATTATTGTGCAAATAAGTGCAAATAAGTGCCATCCTAGATGATCCAACCACGTGTCACCTTTTTTTTTTTTTTTTTTAAACTGTCCTGTTGTGTTCTGGTCATTTTTTTTCTATCACAGCTATGGTTTCTGTAATTTGTCTGGCAAAATGATTTATGACCCTGTGCAGACAGTATAAATACACAGCATTATTGATATTGCCATAACTGGCTGTTTCCACTGGTTTCCTGGTGGAATTTAATCAATTTAAAGAGAAGTGCAAAACTGTAATAATGACTAGAAAAGTTTCATACACCAGTCAAGGGTAGCAAATCCAAATCCAGATCCAGGCAAATTTGACTGCAAACAGCAAAGTGTGCCACGTATCCTAACAACGTTCCCAGAGCATTTGAAGGAAAAACAACCCCACAACATCACAGACCTGCACCATACTTAGCAGTGGGGATCAGGTTCCTTTCTGTTTAACAGTCCTTTTAGACCAGTCCATCCATCCAACATCCATTCTTCCTTTTCAGGCCTGTTATGACTACATAGTCAAAGGAATCCTTTGTTAAATCTACAGGCACTACAGTGCAGATTTGCATTTACAAATGGCACTTACAACTTTTTTTTTTTTCACTGCGCTTAAAAAAAATCCTTATGTTAACCATGTCCAGATGTTGCATTCTCTGGGCTAGAAGGCATGTGGGATGGACCAGTGGAAGCTTGTTTTGTGTTCAGATGACTCACGATACCAGTTCTTTTGTAAAACGATGAACACTTTTCTTTTACACGAATGGAAGTTTATTAACCAAGTAAACACATTTGACCAGAGACAACATAAATTAATAGTAAATGTCCAACAATATAACAGTAGATATAGAAATTCTCTTGTCCATTAGAACACAGTGAAAAATTATATCCCTGCACTGGGCAACATGCCAGTCCATCACAGGCAGAGCTGGGGTATGATCGCTTGACCACTTCTCCTTCCTCTAGCACAACCAGTCGGGCCTGGATGATGGCTGACCCTAAACTCAGCCTAATATATACACCCCAGTGAAACAGGAAGTCACAAATGAAACATGGAATAGAAACATCTTTTAGTTGCTTGTCAATGACAGTACAGCAACTGGTTATTTTGTTATAAACCTCACCATTTGTGTGCACACTGTAATTCATGTGTATTTTTTGTTTTGCAGTGAATCCAACAAATATCAGTTTGTCCAGTAATGAGACATCCGAATTTGGCTCTTTTGTAAGTAAGCCTTTGATTGTTGGTCATACCATCAATTTGTTTTTTTCTCAAATATAGTGGTTTTTTTTTCTTTAAATAATTTTATCTGAGAAAGTTGACAGCTGTAAAATGAACAGCTTTAGACTCCATTTACATAATCATTACATATACATATATATATATAATATATATTTATAATCCTAAATTGTTTCGCTTTCTTTCCTGTTTGCTTTGGGTATTCGAAACAGAATCTATCCATAGCAGAGACATATTCCCCAGGTATGTAACTTCCTGTCATTTTGTTTTCAAATAATTTTGGTTAAATGTTCCAAATTTAAGGTAAACTTTTTTTTTTTGTACCTGTCTGCTCAGATGTATTGAAGAGTGAAACCGGAGTGGATACAGATTCGAAACCACTAACGTCAACTGCAAAAGTGTCGCCACCTACTTCACCTTATAATTTAATTAACTTAATTTAATGTAACACACTGTTGCTGATTTAAATTGTGTATCTCTTCAGGAGAAAGACTTTTATGCTGTGACTCACCGGCCTCGAGGATATTGTCTGATAATTAACAACTACAACTTTAAAGCAAGATCTTCGTTTCCTAACAGGAAAGGAACTGACGCAGATAAAGGTTTTTTTCGTTGTTGTTTGCAACAATTATGATATGAACAGTGTATATGGCTTATAGTGATACCTCTTATTTCCTTCTACTCCCTTTATTTCTCTTTTAGAGAGTCTTATCAGGGTATTCCAGAGGATGGATTTTAAAGTGAAAGTGAAAAAGGACCTTCTCAGTTTTGACATGCTGAGAGTAGTCAAGAGGTATTCACAAAAGGACCACTCTGAAATGGATGCTTTTGTGTGCTGCATTCTGTCACACGGAGAGAAGGGTACTGTGCTAGGTGTCGATGGCAAATCGGTTCTGATCCGTGACCTCACTCAACCATTCTCACATTGCTCAACGCTCATAGGCAAGCCCAAACTCTTTTTCATTCAGGCATGTCAGGGCAGTGAGCTGCAACAGGGTGTTTTGATAGAAGATGCTGATACAGACAAAAGCGATGAATATGAGGAGGATGGCCACCAATCAGGTCTCAGCATCCCTATTACAGCCGACTTTCTGATCGGGATGGCAACGGTGGAGTACTACAAGTCTTTTCGTCACACTGTGGATGGATCCATCTTTATCCAGGAGCTGTGCAGGCAGCTGGAGGCGGGATGCCCCAAGTAAGTAGGGAAGGGGCTATTGATGTTAAATTAAGGAAAGACAAGTAATTCTAAAGCCTGAACAGTTTACAAAGTTAAACTGACAAACAAAAACTGTTTCGAATAGTTCCAAAAGGGGAAGAACAACCTTAGGCAGCCAAGAATATATATCTAAGAATTAAGCTCAATAATTAATTTCTAGTAGCAGTTTGCATACGCAAGTGCTGAATCAGAGAAAGAAAATGGATAACGTTTAAAAATGTAGAATAAAACATACATATATGTATTAAAAACAATACAACATTATGAAACACAATTATTGAAGAATGTAATAAAATAATGAATGTAAAACTATAAAAGCCAATCTGAAGCATGCATAGCTAAAACAAAATCATTTATGCTTTAAACTTTAAGAAAGCCAGCAGGGCAGCTCAGAAAAGGGCAGGACAGAGTTTTGGGAATCGAATGAAACTTTATATGTATGAATTTAATTCTGGTAAACATAAGTAATTACAGTAATACAATGGAATGGTAAGTTTATTGGGCAAAACTGTATGACTGAAAGGAGGCTCTAGTACCCTGTTAGGCTGCCATCCCAGCTGGTCCCATGAATGTTCAATTGGCTATAAATATGGCAACTGGGCAAGCCAGGGAAGTGGTGTAATGTACTGGAGACATTTCTCGGAAAGACTTGCTTTGCAATCATTATAATGCTGAAAAATGCCAGTAGGACACCTTGCCACATGCGGACGCAGGATATCTTGCATATATTGCTAAGTTGTTAGTGTCCCTCGTATCACTAATGGAGTTGACAAACTGTCTTATGCGCTGACTCTCCAAATCATTACCCCAGCAACTGGGGCAGTGTGTCGCTCCACAGCAAACCACAGTGCCTCCATGCCCAAAGCCAATCATTTAATCCTAAACAGAACCTAGATTTGTCACTAAAGATGATATGATTCCAGTCCGCAGCTGACATCGCTGCAAGCGAAGGCGATGGTGGTTGGCTGCCAATGGCAAGACGGGTAACGGTGCCAACAAACACCTCGAAATAGCCAGGTTAGAGCCAGGGTGTGTTGTGAAGATGCCACCTGCGCTTGGTTAATGGACAACGGATCTGTGGTAGCTGCTTGCGCTTGTCGGCAGATCAAACAATTCTCTCTAATGGTGGTCTGTCTGGGCTATTCAGAACCTTTTAACCATGTGTGCCATCACAACCAATGCTCCCAACATCTGCTAACTGCTAGATGGAGAGCAATTCTTGATAACCACCATCCTGCTTCCCATTGTCCTTGATGCATCAAACCTGCAATCATTTACACGTCTAACTGAGACATAACTGAGTTTTGCGGCAACAAAAGAAATTCAGACTTTTCTATCTGAGCACATTTATTATTTTTTTCAATTTGTGTGTTTAAGCAACTGAATGACAGGATTTTCACAGTAATATCTGTTAGAATGTCAATAGGTCCTCAATACAGCTTTTATGTGGCTAAATTATTGTTAAAATTAACTGAAGTTCCATAAATACAATCTGTCTTTGAATAGGAATACATTTAGTACGTGTCTGCTTTCACAGTATTTAGCAGATGCAATTATCCAGATATTAACTTATAAAGTACAGTGGCAGTTTTGGCAGATTTGGTACTTTAACCATTTAGACAGTCGTCACGGACCTTAACTTTAATGTAATGTATAAGACTTAAGGCAAGCAGCAGTGGTCAGAAAGCCTTTTTTCTCCCCACTGTAGATGAAATTGGTCTACAGAATTAGGAAGGTGAGCATTCAGATGGGGCTAAACTAGCAGACCACTGCTGAGTAGGCTACCTGTAATTATTACAGTATACACAGACGTAGCTGAAAATCACAGAGTAGCACATGTGGAAAAGAAAAGGACGACAGAACATGGTGTAAATGTATGCTTCTCACAAAAATTAGGGGATATTTCAAATTATATCCCATAATGAAATATCCAATATTTTTTGTGAGCAGTCTAGTTCTGTTTCGATAATAGAGATGTGACCTAAATGAATTCCTTGCTTTTCTCTCCAAAGAGAAAAAAAATAAGGGTTTAATTGTTTTTTAAATGGTTTACCTGCTAGTACTGTGAGAATAAATGCGTTTTCCCCCCCTCAACAGAAACGAGGACATCCTGTCAATTCTGACGAAGGTCAACGCCAACGTGAGCAAGGAAGTCCTTTTAGGGCACAAGCAGATGCCTGAACCTCGCTATACTCTTACCAAAAAATTGGTGTTACCCATGGACTGAGCAAGCAATCGCATCTCCTGTTTGTGTTTAGTCATATTTTTGTGAAACCTTTGTTAGTCTTCCATTAAACCTGCCTGTTAGCCAGGTTTAGTGGTAAATCGCTACTGTGCAATGCAATTAACGAATAACTTTTGATGCCCTTTAATTTCCCATCATCTTTTGTGTAGCGGTACATTTAGCTGGCTTATTCTGAAAGCTTTGAATTGTAATCTTAGGTTAATTTACATACTTGGTGTAGGTGACATAATAGGATGCTCACAAAAAGGAGGGGATATTTCAGTATGAATATATGAAGCGATTAGAAATCGAGGCATTTCATTTGAGATATTTAAAGAACATCACGGGAAAAGCAAACGAAAAGTCGAAAAGTTGTTCGATTACGCAAACGCAAACTCAGTTATCGTGATTGAGCAGTACGCGATATATTCATGAGGGTGAACAGAAGCATGTTAAACGGGACGAGAGTACCCCACATTGACTGTTGGGTGTATGGTCACCCAAGACTTCCAAAACACACTGACAGTGATGGGGCATGGACAGGATCAGATTGTCCAGCAGTTCTTGTAGGATCGTCTTCATATTGCATTTTTAAATATCCCCTAATTTTTTGTGTATTATCTAGAAAGTCTATACTTGTGGGTATATATGTATGCATACACATATCTATACACGTACATTTAAATCATGCCCATTTTGTCAGTTCCACGTACCTTGTAGGTGCACATTGAAGTTCTGTATTTACTTAAACACGACTTGACCCGTTTTGTTGCGCTGTGTACTTTGTTAGCCTCCTTTCACCCTGTTCTCTGACGGTCAGGACCACCACAGATCAGGTACTGTTTAGGTGATGGATCACTCTCAGCACTGCAGTGACACTGATGACGTCGTAACTTGTGCGTGTTGCACTGGTATGAGTGGATCAGATGCAGTTTTTGTGTCCACTCTTAGACACAACTAGTTTGTTGCTGGGTGGCACAGTAGCGCCAGCAAGTGCTTAAAATGTGTCTACTTTTATTGTCCTTTTGGATGTACTGTGTGCACTGCAGTTTTCAACCCATACTCTGTAGATGTGTTAGATCAAGTGTGAGTGTGTCTAGCCAGTGATGCTGATGGGGCGTTACATGATTGAACAAACCTACCGTGTTAGTCCAGCAACGGCACTGAGATGTTTACAAACACTAACAGTATTGCTGTGTCTGATCCACTCTTACCATCTCCTCCACTGTTGTTGTGATTGCGGTGCTGGGAATGATCGACCACCCAAACAATACCTTGCTCTTCGGTGGTCCTGACCATTGAATAACAAGAAAGGGGGCTAGCGAAGATACTGAGCAACAGATGGACTACATGTTAGTATCCAGAGTATAAAAAGGTTTAAAGAATTATGAATGAATGTGTTATTAAAAATGCTGGACTGTTTAAAGTACATTCCTGTTGAAATTACTTTGAAAGGCTGAGTTGTAATGCTGAATGTTCAGACGTTTTGAATGGCAGAACATTTGAAACCACTCGCCAATTTTAATTCCACATACATGTGAGCATAAGAATACTTCTTAATCTCATACGGTTTACATTTGCATCTTTGTTGGCTCCAGAGAAAATCAAGCATGTGAAGGTCTGGCATGTGACCTTTGCTGTGTCGTCCAGCCACTGGGGGTGCACAGAACACTTTTGGTGCCAATCCCAAGCCTGGATATATGGGGAATGGCTTTTAGTCATTACTTTCGGTCATTACACAAAGCTCATAACCATAGGTCAAGGTGGGGACATAAAACAATTGGTAAATTGAGAACTTTGCTTTATGGCTCGCCCCTATGGTGTCGACATTACACCCAACCTACAATCATTCTCACAATCTCTCTTGCCAGCCCTCATGAAATGGTCCCTGAGATAATTGAACTCCTCAACTTGGGGTAGACTCTCACTCCCTGTCTATCCGGAGCAGGCCCAGGGGTAGGCCCAGGACCCTCTGTAGGGATTATATCTCCCAGTTGGCATAAAAACCTTATTGGACCACTGACATACATGTTACTGGAAGTTGTCCAAAGAGTTCTAACAAGAAAGAAAATGTTTTTGACTAAATATAAAACCGCTGTGTGTTTTACAAATATGATGTGACATGGCCATTGCAATTGAGAACTTACAGGAATGCTTCCTCGTTAGAATGAGCTTTGCCAGGATTCACCAGCACTGGAACATTTACATTTAGTCATTTAGCAGACGCCCTGACCCAGAGCAGATGGATACAACAAATACAATCCAAGCAATGAGTGTTAAGACTCAAGGATCTAAAGCTTGACAGAGGTGAGATTTAAATCCTGCACCTTCTTGCACATGGTTCTTAACAGCCCCTCCCCAACAATGTGTCGGCCTGGCGTGAATCAAATCTGCACCCACTCTCCCAGGATAGTCGCTGGAGCCGTTGGAAGCCAATTGCCGGATACAGAAAATAGTTTTTTGTTTTTTTTTAGAACAAAGCATTTTGTGTTGGTCACTCTGGATATGGGCATCTGCTAAATGTTATTCATTCATATTTGTTGTCTTTGGGGAGTAGGTATGTATAGTATGGCCACTTTTTCTGACTACAGTAAACACCGACGCCAACGCTGTACTGTCAAAGATTCAGTGGCAAAATATTATCTGTCACTCCTGTGGGTCCATTTCTGAAAACAGCCATTGTGAGGAGAAGATTGGCTACAGTTAGTGTCTTGTGGAAGGAGTACTTCTAGAAGTCAGTAGATATAGCTTAAAGGTAGTAAGAAAAACATCATGGAAAATTATGCAGTTCTGATGTCTGAAAAATGTATGATCCACCAGCTCAATGTTTTATGGAACTTCAGCATTGCTCAACCTTAATCGCTTTACTGCCCTCTATGAAATGCAGAAACGGGAAGTCGAAGCAGTTCAGGGAAAACGAAACTAATGTCAGCGTTCTGTCTTGAGCTCTGGAAAATGGCGGAGGCCAATATTTCAGTCGATAAGGACCAGTTTGAATGTTCACTCTGCCTGGAGCTCCTGAAGAATCCAGTGTCTACACCATGCGGGCACAACTTTTGCATGGAGTGCATTAATTTGTTTTGGGATCAGGAGGACAAAAAGCAGGTGTACATGTGCCCTCACTGCAGAGAAACGTTTTTTCCAAGACCAGTGCTGAGCAGGAATAACGTTGTAGACGAAGTAGTGGAGAAGCTGAAGAACACTGACACCTCAGATCCTTTCCCTCAGGATGACGCTGTACCTGGAGACGTCGAGTGTGATTTCTGCACTGGACCAACACACAAGGCTGTAAAATCCTGCTTGGTGTGTTTGGTTTCTCTCTGTGAAGATCATCTTAAACCTCACCTTAAACTTCCAGCCCTGAAAAACCACAAGTTGGTCAAAGCGTCCACGAAACTGCAAAAAAAGATCTGCTCTCAGCACGGCAAGTTAATTGAGATCTACTGTCGCACTGACCAGACGTGCATCTGCTATTTGTGTACGATGCATGACCACAAAGGACACGATTTAGTCCCGGCTGTGGCTGAAAGACCCGAGAAAGAGGTAAAGTTTAGTTTTATATGCCTACAATTAGATTTCTTTCTCCAGTAGTTCCCGAACGAGGTGCAAAAGAGCACATATTTGTAAATGTTTAACTACGCTGCTCAAAAATGATGGGATATTTCATTTTGAAGTATCCCCTCACTTTTGTGAGCAGTATACTGTGGGTACGAAAAGTGTTCAGACCCCTTTAAATTGATCACTCTTTATTTCATTGTAGCCATTTGCTAAAATCAAAAAAGTTGATTTTATTTCTCATTAATGTACACTCAGCATCCCATCTTTACAGACAAAACAGACATGTATAAATGTTTGCAAATTGGTTTAAAGAAAAAAAGTAAAACTGAAATATCACATGGTCATAAATATTCAGAGCCTTTGCTCAGTATTTAGCAGAAGCTCCCTTTTGAGCTAGTACAGCTATGAATCTTATTGGGAATGATCCAACGTGTTTTTCACATCTTGATTTGGGGATTTTCTGCCATTCTTCCTTGCAGGTCCTCTCCAGGTACGTCAGTTTGGATGGTGAACGTTGGTAGACGGCCATTTTCAGGTCTCTCCAGAGATGCTTAATCAGGTTTAGGTCATGGTTCTGGCTGGGCCAGTCAAGAATGCTCACAGAGTTGTTCCGAAGCCACTACTTTGTTATTTTAGCTGTGTGCTTATTGTCATTGTCTTGTTAGAATGTGAACCTTCGGCCCAGTCTGATAGATATGTCTGTACTTGGAAGCATTCACCTTTCCTTCAGTTGCAACCAGTCGTCTTGTCTCTGCAGCTGAAAAATACCCCCGTAGCATGATACTGCCACCACCATGCTTCACTGTTGGGGTTGTATAGGGCAGGTGATGAGCAGTGCCTGGTTTTCTCCACACATACCGCTTAGAATTAACGACCAAAAAGTTCAATCTTCGTCTCATCAGACCAGAAAATCTTATTTCTCATACTCTGGGAGTCTTTCATGTGTTTTTTTGGCAAACTCTATCCACTCTGCCGACTGGTGGAGGGCTGCAGTGATAGTTGACTTTGTGGAATTTTCTCCCATCGACCTTCTGTATCTCTGGAGCTCAGCCACACTGATCTTTGGGTTCTTCTTTACAGCTCTTATCTCAGTATTCTTAAACGATTTGCCTTACAGAGACTGCTAAACAAGATGCAGACAGAAACCCAACAGAGAATTCAGAGTAAAGAGCAGATGGTGCAAGAGCTGAGAAAAACTATGAACATATGTAAGGTGAGTACGGTCCATTGATCTGTCCGAGCCTACCAGTGTTTCAACACTTTGAGATTCTGGACAACCATGAGTGTTTATGTGATTTATCATAGTGGTCACGTTAACAGAATGCTTAAAATGAAGCTGTTCATGTGTTTCATTCCATATGTGGTTAGTAAATAAGTGGTCAGTTTACAAGCTACTTAAAGGAACAATTCACTCAGCCAATCATTTTCATACCTGCGTAATCCATGTGAGGGTCAAGAGGGGACCTTAGCAGAGCGCCATTCCCAAACATGGAGTCACCAGTCCGCTGTGGGTCAGATAGAACCACAGAGCTTGTAACATGTCTCAGCCGCTGGCCGGTTTGCTTCTAAGACCACTGCTGTTAAATTCTAGTTGTTTTAGCGCTACTGTGAGTGTCAGTATTAATCTGAGGGAGTAGGGATTTATAAACACAACAAGGCGGTTGCCTTTTTCAGCAGGATAATGTTGAAAAGGTTAGAGGAATATGACAGAATTCAAGTTGTTGACATGGCCTACAAATTCCCCAGATTTCAATCCCAATCATCTGTGGGATGAGCTGGACAAACAAGTCCAATCCAAGAAGGTCCTACCTATAAGAACATCATCATAACTTCATTAAATTATTTTCCAACTTTTATACCACCGTGCTGCAGCTTACATTCCTCAGAGAGTTCTTTGCCATGAGGTGCCATGTTGAATTTCCAGTGACCAGTACGAGAGAGTGTGAGAGCGGTAACACCAAATTTACCACACCTGC
>JAUZST010007191.1:1115-18106 GCA_034779995.1 Parotocinclus haroldoi | reverse complement strand
TCACCTGTACACCTGACAACACTAACAAGTTACATGATACTAGGGAAGGAAAATGTCTAATTGGGCACAATTTGTTGCCAGTGGTTTAGATAAAAAGTTACACATTCGATCCCTCAGCATTAAAGTGAACTCCAGAGAGCATCACCAGTACTATGTCTTGTACCACCAAGCCATCCAGACCTAGGATTACTATACATCATTACAGCCCGAATGACATGCTTATTTACTGCATTTGTTGCTCAGTATATGAAAATCATCACTGGTTTATACACTGTTGACACAAAGTAGCTGCAGCGTAACGGATCATTTGACCGCTGTGACGTCTTAATAGAAGCAGAATTCCGGCGTTCCTTACTTATGCCTATAAGCACAGAGCAGTGACACTAAAAGAATAACACTTTTGTCAAATTCCTGAACACAAATGTTATGACTTTTCCTAGATGTGAGTTTTATCATGCAGCAACCTCCGCTTTTGAAAATCACAGCTGTGCAACTTTCATTTTCATTTTGCTGCCATACTGGCTGCTATTATATAATGCACGCACTGCTCACAAAAATTAGGGGATATTTCAAAATGAGTATCATGTAAGCAGTATATATCATCAACTAATTGTTGGGCGATTATGAATCATCGCATGCTTAGCAATGGTCCTGTAACTTTGTGTGTCCTGACAGAATTCTGCAGAGCACGCAGTGAAGGAGAGTGAGAATATTGTCAGTGAGATTGTACAAACCTTTGTGAACCTGGGCTCAGAAATAACAGAGTTGATCCGAGCTCAGGAGAAGCTTGCACAGGAACAAACGGAAGAAACTCTGCAGATGCTGGAGCATGATATCGCAGATCTCCGGCTCAGCAAAATAAAGCTGGAGCAGCTTTCAAGCACAGAGGATCATGTCAATTTCATTCAGGTTGAACACCCAGACCTACACTGCACGACAATAGTCTTTTTGAAAACTGTAGTAACAGTAGTCACAGTTTGTATAACACTGAACATTTGTTGTGACCTCAAAATAGCTCGACACACAGCCATTAATATCTAAACTGCTGACAACGAAAGAGAGTACACCCCTAAGTGACAATGGTCAAATTTGTGCCCTAAGTGTCAAGATTTTGTGTGGCCACCATTATTGTCTATCACTGCCTTAACTCTATTGGGCATGGAGTTTCACAGATTGCAACTGGAGTTCTTCTCCACTCCTCCATGATGACATCACCGAGCTGGTGATTGTTCTTTTACAGACGCTCATTAGAGGTTAGGTCTGGAGACATGCTTGAACTTGTACCTTCAGTTTCTTTAGCAAGGCAGTGGTCGCCCTGGAGGTGTGTTTGGGGTCGTGTTGGAATGCTGTGTCCGAAGGGACGGGATTATTCTCTGCTTCAGTATGTCACAGTACGTGATGGTATTCATGGTTTCCTCATGCAGCCCCAAACCACGACATTCCCACCACCATGCTTGTTTGAGCATGGGAACTCAACTTCATTGGTGGACCATGGCGAGGCCTGTTCCACCTGCATGGTGTTGGCCACCGTGCTGCAGCTTGCATTCCTCAGAGAGTTCTTTGCCGTGAGGTGCCATGTTGAATTTCCAGTGACCAGTACGAGAGAGTGTGAGAGCGGTAACACCAAATTTACCACACCTGCTCACCTGTACACCTGACAACACTAACAAGTTACATGATACTAGGGAAGGAAAATGTCTAATTGGGCACAATTTGTTGTAATCAGTTATTTTGCCAGTGGTTTACACCTTAATGTGACACATTAATGACATATTTACATTGTTATACAAGTTGTGGACTACTTTACGATGTATCAAAGTGTTCTTCTGTCAGTGTTCTTCAGCTTCTCCACTACTTCGTCTACAACGTTATTCCCGCGCAGCACTGGTCTTTGAAAAAAAAACGTTTCTCTGCAGTGTGAGGGCACATGTACACTCGCTTTTTGTCCTCCTGATCCCAAAACAAATTAATGCAATTAATATATATATATATGTGTGTGTGTGTAATGGATTGGAATGGAAACTTCTGCGCACACACGTT
This sequence comes from Parotocinclus haroldoi, assembly GCA_034779995.1. NCBI lineage: Eukaryota > Metazoa > Chordata > Actinopteri > Siluriformes > Loricariidae > Parotocinclus > Parotocinclus haroldoi. The sequence continues at coordinate 16,066 of JAUZST010007191.1, read as the reverse complement.
TTATTGTGCAATCAGCAAATCTGCAACATATGAAAACCAGCTTCAAAAAGGGGTGTTGCCTTTTTTGGATGAAGTATTTTTGTTCTGGTAAGGCAAACCCCACATTCAGTGGTTTAATCATTGCTCTGAACCAGTCTCAATAGTTACTGTGTTCTTCTTTTGCATCTCCAATCTCACTCCCGCTTCATAATCCGTTCCTCTGATCTGTTCTTTAATCTGATGGAGCCCAGCTGTTAACCGACTATTTCTAGGCTGTGGTGTTTGTTATGCTACCCAGATGACAAGCATTATCCAGCAAATGGTGGTTGCTTGCTGCCTATTTTTAAATATTAGCGCTGTGTTTCTGCTATGCACCAACATGGCGGGATATGAAAAATGCATACCGTACTGGGAATTAACACGGGTGTATATACCATCCAGCGCTACTAACACAGAACCACTGCTCCTACACTTCCTAACAGCTAGGTCAGAACGACCTACTGTACTATATGTTAGTGGGTGTTTGTGAGTGTCTACAAGTTTTTTTGGGCTGTGTCATGTACAGCTCTGTCTGAAATCTTTAATTTGTTCCTCTATCCATTTACATAATACTTCGATTTGAACCCCTGGTCTTGGATTATATTTTCTTTCTCTTTATAGAGTTTCCAGGCCTATGAATCTTCTGAGCCTAAGGAATCGATCAGCCTCGTTATCAATAACCGTATCTCATTCGATGGAATCGCTGGACTGCTTTCTTCTCTGAAGTCTCAACTGGATGAATTATGCAAGAAGAACCTTAATAGAATTTCTGCATATGGTAGATGCATTTCAAGTATTTCATGCTTCTAGTTTTGCCCCTTTCACCCCACCCCGGCGCTTTTTTCGGCATTAACTATCAATCTTTTTTTGCAGTTCGGAGCATCCAAACTATCAAGAGATGCAGTGAACGGCAGGTTACTTACCAATCATATGCTCAGCAAAGACGACTCCTTCAGCAGTTAAAGAAGTTGAACCAATAAAACTTTCACAATGAGTAGCTAATCTATGGATGCGGCTAAAAGTATGTGAAAAGTAGCTTTTCAAATTAGATGGGTTCATGTAGGTGCATAGAATCAAGCACCTTACAATTCTATGAAATGATACATTTGGGGAGTAGAATGGGGGAAACTGAAGATCTTTAAATGCGGCATTTTTATGTCATGGCCACAATCCACCCAGTCTTTAAAATTTCCAGCATTCAGGTAGACCTCATTTTGACACATTTGAATACATGTAAATCGAGGTGAGCAAGGTGGTCATGTTTTGAGTGTACAGTGTTTAAGGGGCTAGAAGTGTAGAAGGGACTACTGTATAGTAGGGATAGAGTGTTGTAGTAAACAGTTGCCAGTGGCAAGGGTTTTGGGATCGTTTCTAGGGCTATTAATACCATGTATGCAAAAAAAAGGCATTTTTAACTGCAGCACCATAAGAAATCACGTGTTCATTCTGTGCTAATAAAAGAACAGTGAGCTCAATTGTCTTGCAGTGGTGCTCCAAACTCCTACTAATAGTTTTTAGTGCGCAGAGTTCAGGGGTAAAGCATGGGAAGGAGCATCCAGAAAGAACCTATGAGACAGGGGGCCACTTTGGATTTACACTTTTCTAATTTGCAAATAGACGATTTATAAAATAAAAGCTGCCGTGGATTCTACAGAGGTTTTGATGTTGATTTAGCACGGAACACCAGCTTCTACCTAAGGGTCACTTTGTGAATGAGCATCTGTTTAGCTGGGGTTCTTTGAAATTCAGCAGCCTTTTCATTGGCTTCCTCATTCACATAAAGCAGGATGGACTGGACGTCCTCGCCCCTTTGGCAAAACTGTAAAAAGCAGGACAAACGTTAGGGCTGCATTACAGTTTGCACAGCCTAAGTGATAATGAGGCACTTGTGCAGTGGTAATTAGAAAGAAATGGCATTATTGTACTAAGCCTTTTAATAGTGGAGCTCAACTATGAGGTATGAGGTAAGTAAAAGCTACATTCATTTTTCAATAAGACTGGCTCACCAATTTTCTAGCAATCTATTTATGGAAGCTTCGGTTCAGATCGCTACTACAGGAATCACACGGATTAAAACAATATTTTATGAATAACACCGTATATGCAATCCAGTACCCAACAGCAGTGCTTGTTTAAAAAAAAAAGTTTCAAATTGAAATATTTTTGCTAGAACAATTCATAACGCTTTATTATTTCAATATTTGTTTAGTACTTACAGTGGACAGTGTTTTTTTTTTTCAGTTGGTTACACAGATACTGGACAGGAACCTGATTTGATATCCCTAAAAGAAAAACTGCCTTTGACGGTCAATCTTGTCTCGTTTAAATCTGCAACAGCTGGGAGATTCCCTTACCAGCAGCGTTTTCTAATGAAGCATTCTGTTCCTCCTCTGTCTCTACAACTGCCTTATTGACTGGAGTCGGGCAGGACGTTCCCCTGAATGGGCCAAAATTCCTCCATCTGTCCTAAGAACTCCATCAATGGAGCCACTGCTGACAGCGCAGCCCACAAAACAGTCACCCATGTCGTCCTCCTGGCACAGTGACCTAAGTAGGGACTTCATTTGTCCAGAAAAGGTCATTCATGTGCAGTATTACTACGTATAAATGTAAAGGGATGAAATGGGAACTGAAAAGGCTGAGATGTGCTAAAGCTCACAAAGATTGGAACGGTGATCAGTGGAAAGGGGTATTCAGGGTATTAAGGAGTAATACATCCCAAGTTTTGATTTTTTTGGGTTCGACTGTCGGCAACACTGATCACAAAAATGAGGGGATATTTCAAAATGAATATGAAGCGATTAAAAAAAGAATGAATCAAGATCATGACAAAAGCAAATGAAAAGTCAAAGAAAGTTGCAAACTGAGTTATGATTGAGTAGCAAGAATGTTAAACTGGACGAGAGTGCTCCGCGTTGACGGATCAGTAGGGTGTATGGCCAGCCAAGACCGCCTAAACACACTGGGGGGCATTTTGTGAGCAGTGTATATGTTATATGGTCATTATACTGTTGCTAAAACAACTAAGGCCCAAGACTTTTGCATAGAACTGTATCTATGACATCCATTGGAACCCTAATACTGCTTGTGGATCATGGCATTCTCCCTTTATAGAGTTTCCAGTCCAGTCCTATCTTTTGAACTTAAGGAATCTCCCATCATCACTGATCAAACCTCATTTGATGGAGTGGATAAACTGGTCTATGCAGTTATGCAACAGAAATCTTATGTAGAACTCATTACATTTTCTGCATCCAGTACACTAATTCCATACATGATTTCAAGATTTCGTGTAAATCATGTTTAAAGTTTTGTCCCTGTGAAACACACGTGTATAATTAACACACCACACAAACGGATCATCACAACACAACTTTTTTCAAATATTCATTTGGATTTAATCTGTTTGTAAAATTTCAACAGATCATACATTTGTTACACAATATTTGGTATAAGAAATCTAGTTTGAACAATCAAGTTATACTAAGAATCAACCTTTTGAAAAATATAGGACATAAAGATAGAATTACTTTGCTGTCTGTGTGAACGTATCCAGAAAAGTCCCAGGAATCAGACTTAATAGAACTAAAACAACAGAAAATCCAATGGTAAATAGAAACAACAGTACCAAAGCACTTTAGAATTATAGTTTTCTATGGTACTAAAGACATGATTTTAAAAAAATCTATAAAAAGGAGACCACTGTGGAAAAATTGCGGTAGATTCTACAAGTTAACGTTGACTTGGCACACGGAACACCAGCTTCTTCCTCAGGGTCACTTTGTGAATGGGCATCTGCTTGGCTGTTGTTCTTCGAAATTCAGCAGCCTTTTCACTGACTTCCTCATTCACATAAAGCAGGATGGACTGGACGTCCTCACCCCTGTGAAATATATATGAAAAAAGATTAGAGATTTTATGAAGGTGTTCCAGTCAATGGGATGACAATCAGGTTCCAGTAACCTGGCTGTAATTAAGGAACAGGGATCTATCAAAGTCTAATCTGCACAACATATTTGGGGAAGTGTATCATTTGTGATTAGTTAGGTAACGTTTTGGAGGGCTGTGGTAGCCTAGTGGTTAAGGTACTGGACTCTGGACCAGAAGGTCCTGGTTGTAAATGTAAATTTTTCCTGCTGAATTGGATAAACGTTTGAATTTGGTCGACATCAGATAATCCATACGGACACAGTCATACCGCCTGATGTGATGTTTGACAAATTCGACGTAACTGTCCTAAAGACCTTCGTTACAGTGGTATGTAGTGGTCTCATCAGTGGTTTTAGGGTATTCGCAAAGTTTGGTGTGGATGGGGAGCGACAATGCTGTCGCCACCCTCAAAGTTCGGAAGGGGGTAAAAATATCCACTCCAAAACACCTTGCTCACAGCTTCCTCGTGATTTTTTTCTTTAACAGAGTGATATTTTCTTCTGGCTCTTAGATTTGGCTCATTTATTACTATTTTGTGAAAACCATGTTGTTTTTTAACTATTGTGGTTGGCTACTCTCGATGGAGGAAGGCGGAGTTTCTGGTTCACCCGCCAGTTTATAAGCACGCATGGGAGAAAAGATATGGCAACAATAGTAAGATCTGTAAAAGAGACTGTTAGAGTTTTACAGATTAAAAAAGTTTGTCTATATATTAATGGTGCACTGTGTAAATAAAGACCCTAATTTTGACACACTGATGAGTCTCTTAGCTTCCAGCCTGTGTTTACGTGCTTTTGCATGTTGGACTCATGGGAAATGTAGTTTGAGTTCCTTTATCATAGTGGCTCCACTATTTAAACATTTAAAAGCAAGGTAATCTGCTCAGTATTATTTATATTTAAACATACTCATAGTAAATATATATTTCTATTTAAGTTAAGGCGTTTCCTGTATAGCTTATCCTATGTTTTATTTACTGTAAAACTACTCATATGACGATGTGTTGGATTTGGTGGTTGTCATTTATTCTAGAAAGGCAAAGGCCTACAAACAGACTTCTGTCATATTTTTAGGGTCTTTCTTCAAAGAAAGACGGCAATAAGATACAGTTTTATTTTTTTTCCCTATATTCTATGAGTCTGAATGATCCTTTGGCATCGATTGCTTTCATTATAAGGTATTAATGATCAGAATGTTGTTTTTGTTTAAAGGATTGAAAGTAAGTGCCACTGTGTTTTTACTTTTTAAGATATTTTGATTTATTTTGTATGTAATATTTCGTTCGACTTACCCCAGTTTAGACCAAATTGTCGTTGCTCCGCAGCCTCTTAATAAAACGTAATTAGTGAAGCACCAGCACTTTTCTTGCTCGGCAGTATGTAAATGACTTAAATAAGAATCTCTTGAGGTCCAGACTGACTGGTCTGGTTACTTGCATGACAATTTGTATGTAACAGCTACAGCTGTCAAACCAAAACTAACGCAAATAATACAGTCCAAGGCACCGCACCACCCCTCACCCCTCAGTTTTTAGTAGGCTGCCTCTATGCTGTGGAATCCGGTTTGGCCTTTTAACATGTTTGACTTTGTAAATCTTTTTGCATTCACTTCGTTATGTGACTTAACAAATGCAGTGTATCACAAAAGTGATAAAGACATTTCTGCTGATATTTAAGTATATCTTTTCATAGGACAACACTGACAAAATGACACTTTGACACAATGAACGTAGTCTGCGTGCAGCTTATATAACAGTTCTAAATGTATTCGTCCCTCACGATAACTCAATATGCAGCCATTAATGTCTAAACCACTGGCAATAAAAGTGAGTGCACCCCATAGTGAAAGTTCCTGAAGTGTCAACATTTTGTGTGGCCACCACTAGTTTCCAGAACTGCCTTAACTCTCCTGGGCATGGAGTTTACCAGAGCTTCACAGGTTGCCACTGGAATGCTTTTCCACTCCTCAATGACGGCATCACGGAGCTGGTGGATATTCAACACTTTGCGCTCCTCCACTTTCCACTTGAGAATGCCCCAAAATATGTTATATTGGGTTTAGATCTGGAGACATGTTTGGTCAGTCCATTACCTTTACCCTCAGCCTCTTCAGTAAAGCAGTGATCATCTTAGAGGTGTGTTTGGAGTCATTGTCATGCTGGAACACTGCCCACCGACCGAGTTTCCCGGAGGGAGGGGATCATGCTCTGCTTCAGTATTTCACAGTACAGTACATATTGGAGTTCATGTGTCTATAAATAAAATGTAACTCCCCAACACCTGCTGCACTCATGAAGGCCCAGGCCATGGCATTCCCACCACCATGCTTGACTATAGGCATGACAAACTTATCTTTATACTCCTCGCCTGATTGCCGCCACACATGTTTGTGACCATCTGAACCAAACAAATTAATCTTGGCCTCATCAGACCATAAGACATGGTTCCAGAAATCCATGTCCTTTGTTGACATGTCTTCAGCAAACTGTTTGCAGGATTTCTGGTGTACAGACTTCAGAGAGGCTTCCTTCTGAAGGGACAGCCATGCAGGCCAATTTGATGTAGTGTGCAGCGTATGGTCCGAGCACTAACAGGCTGACTCCCCTCCCACCTCTTTAATCTCTGCAGCAATGCTGACAGCACTCCTGTGCCTATAAGACAGCATTTGGATGTGATGCGGAGCAGGTGCACTCCGCTTCTTTGGACGACCAATGCGAGGTCTGTTCTGAGTGGACCCTGCTCTTTTAAAACACTGAATGATCTTGTTCACTGTGCTGCAGCTCAGTTTTAGGGTGTTGGCAATCTTCTTGTAGCCGTGGTCATCTTCATGTAGATTTCAACTTTATGTAGAACAATTCGTCTTTTAAGATCCTCAGAGAGTTTTTTGCCATGAGGTGCCATAGTAGAACTTTCAGTGACCAGTATGAGAGTGTGTGAGAGCTATACTATAAAATTGAACACACCTGCTCCCTATGTACACCCGAGACCTAGTAACACTAATGAGTCACGTGACATTTTGGAAGGAAAAGGCATAGTACTACGGTCTCTTAATGGTCTTCAGAGTTCCAAACATCACCTGGCATTAACATCAGCACAGAAATGGTGCACCAGAAAATTCATATCACCAAGCACAATAACAAGTGTGGTGTAAAAAGTGGTGTAAAACATCTCACAACCTCACTCTGGAGCAGTGGAAACGTTATGTGAAGTACCACAATTCTCTTTTTGGCAGTCTTCGAGTTAGACAAATTGAGTTAATTAAAGGTATTTTCAGGTTGTAACAATGCAAGATGTGAAAAAAATTGACAGGTAGGGCAGCTGACGGCAATTTTGTCCCTAGTAGGCATGTAAAACTATCAAAATTGCCATGATACGCATTGTAGAAACCGATGACGTCACATGCGTTTTGTTTATTGGGCCATCTAATGCAACTGCATTTCTGCAATTGTGTCATGCTCCTATATGCATTGAAAACAGATATTCTTATTATAATAATTATATTCTTATTCTTACAATTTTAGGTATGACAAGTATTTAATACTCTTAATTGTTATTCTTCATAAGAAATGTTTTTTAATGTTTTGTAATATATTGTAAATATAATTTTTTTTTCAGAAATTGAATTTTGAGTACAGTGTAAAAATGCACTGCAAGTCCCTACAGCGAAAATAGAACACAAATTGTAAAAGAGTTGCCAATAATTTTCAAGAGAGTAGAGAAGAGTAAACTATATGTAACTCCCGTGCATTTGCATGCAAGCACATTGACTCACAATTGTGCTCAAAGTCCTAAAATGAAAACCGTGCACCCACAAACACACCACTTCCTCAGAGAATCCAAATTTAGTATCATGATTTATTTGCCTATGGTAATGAAAAGGGAACCAACACTGTGTGGCAACAATGAAAAAGTGCCAAGATGAACTAAAAAATGCACTGTAAATTGAGGTAATTTTTATATGGAATCTACAGAGGGTCTACACTTGGATAAGAATAAGCCTGAGCAGAGAGTACAACATACAACATATCCTCCTCCACAATTTCCAAGAAATACCTATTAATAAACATGTAGCTTGAGCAAGGCCAAGTTTAACCAACTCACCTACAAACCAGACAAATAACAGGGATACGAATAGGCATACAAACAGCAGCAGGAAGTAAACAAAACTGCAACCAGACAAAAATATTTTAACCAGCAATCTCAGAATAGTGTTAGTTTCGATTACTGTTCTCATCTTAAACAGAGTCTCTTTAAATAACTTATGACTGAGCACTCCTGTCAGTTTGGGTTCTATATTAAGAACTGACCTTGGTGCCATATTTAAACCAAGGTTTTGAGAAGATACCAGTGTTTCCTCAGATCACTGCACTAAAGGGATGGCCTGTCCCTTTAACAGGGCTGAAGGTAAAAGCATTAGCAGTTCAAGATGACTGCATCCAAACATAAGAAACAAATTACTTGCGATACACAATAAAATCGGCGACATCATGTGTGATGTGCTCAGGATAACAAAGTCCCTCACATCACACAGATTCCAAAGACAACCAAGAAATAAAATAAAATAAAATAAAAATGGCTTCATCTTAATTTTGTCTCTCGTCTCCTTATCTTTCCAAAACACAAATAACATACTGCTCAAAAAATATTCCCTAATGTTTGTGAGCAGTGTATTATAAAATGTTCCTATAGTGAATAACTGGCCACACAGTAGTATTCAAATAATATGACCAACATCATCACTACTAAATAGTATGTAATAATAACCAATAACAACAACACTCATTTAACAGTAACAACAACTCTATTGTGTAACTGCCACAGAAGTGCTTGCTCTGCAACTTTTAAATATACAGGAAATCCTGCTTGTGTTTTGTCCCTGATGGTTAAGCTGAGAAAGCTTCACATGTTTTCTCTAACCTTTATTAGAACATATATTTAATAAAGTGCAATATTTTCATTTTGAAGTCATGATTAGAAAGCCAATCCCATGTGACAGTGTGTTGTTCCTTTATTTGTGCTAATTTAACCTTGACTCACATGTTTAATGTGAGTTTAAAAATGACTTGTCTTACATTAACCAGGAAGCCCCTCTCTGCTGAATAGCATCCAATTGGAAGTTAGGTAAAGGTCTAAACAAAAAATAAAAGTCAGAGGCTTATAATGGAAATAAGAGCAAACCCATGCTCTGGTCTCCACCAGGGATGCATATTTGGCAGGTCACAAACACCCTTGGACATTAGTCATCAGGCAGCTGTGAGCAAGCAAAGTCTCGATAGCGCAAAAATCCATCACTTAGAATCAAACTGTCAAAAATTACATAGTGAAGTGTCAGGCTAACAAAAAATATGTCTGAGGACACTTTTAACATGGGTCCACCATGCCATTTCCAACAGTTCTCATTTTTATTTAAAAGCAACTTTTATATAACTTAACCTCGGCCACTTTCCATTTATTTCCACTTATTTCATTTTACAACAGATATAATCTTATAATTAACAGTAACATTAATGGTGGGACACCCTTTTACCTTCAGAATGGCCTTGATTAGCTGTTGCAATAAATTTAACAAGAAGCTGGAAACATTTCTCAGAGATTTCTGTCCATATCAACATGATAGCATCAGGCAGTTGCTGAAGATTTGTCGGCGACAATTACATGATGCAAATCTCCCATACCCATCACATTCGAAAGGTGCTCTATTGGATTGAGATCTGATGACTGTGGAGGACATTTACAGTGAACACACTGCAATGTTTAAAAAAGCCAGATGGAAAAAAAAATAGATCTTTGTCACATAACGTCATCCTGCCGAAAGAATCAATATTTAGGTACACTGTGGTTACAAAGGGATGATCATGGGGATAAACTAGCATATAACCAACGAACTTCAAAGACACAAAGATGAACAAGGGGTCCAAAGTGTGCTGAGAAAATAATCAACCCATACCATTACACCACCACCAAAAGCCTGAACTATTGATACAAGGCAGTATGGATTCATGCTCATGCTGATTATGCCACATTCTGATCCAACCATCCAAATGGCTCAGCAGAATTCGAGGCATTCAGAACAGGCAACGTTTTTTTTTTTGCTGCTGTAGCTGCTTCAAGGCCATCTAGCACCAATAAACACGTGTCTACTAAACTATGAAAAGCACGTGCTCAAATATTATCACATACAGACATGCTTCTGTATTGGAAATCACAAAATGGGCTCAGGAATATTCCCAGAGGATGACTGTGCCATCCGCCGTTGCCAGCAAAAACTCTATAGTTCAAAGAAGAAGCCGTATTTAACCAAGATCCAGAAGCGCTGACGTTTTCTCTGGGCCAAGAGTCATTTAAAATGGACTGTGGCAAAGTGGAAAACTGTTCTGTGGTCAGACGAATCCAAATTTGAGGTTCTTTATGGAGATCAGGGACGCTGTGTCATTCACAAGAGGAGAAGAACGACCCAAGTTGTTATCAGTTGTAACCTGCATCTCTGATGGTTGCATTAGTGCATCTGCAAGGACACTATCAATGCTGAAAGGTATATCCAGGTTCTAGAGCAACATATGCTCCCACCCAGACCATGTCTCTTTTAAGGAAGACCTTGCATTTTCCAACATGACAATGCCAAACCACATACTGCATCAATTACAGCATCATGGCTGTGTAGAAAAAGGGTCCAGGTACTGAACTGGCCAGCCTGCAGAACCAGTCTTAAGGATGGGGAACAGCTAACAATAACAGAAATAATTTAATGCTATCACCAGAGAGAAGAAAGGGGTAAAAACAAAAAAACTCTCTTAAGAACACAAGAAAATAAACCAAAACAACCATAAAAAGCACAACAGTTTATACAAGATAGAGGTCCAGGCAGGAAAACAGACATCTTAAGAGTCTTAAAGTGGGAGGTTTTTTGTAAGTCTTTCCTGAATAATCTAATAAGTTTCTTTTTACTCTGGATAGAAAGTGTGGCATCACAGTGGCTCAACATTTAGCACCCCGGTTCTATCCTGACCTCAGACCTGCTCTCACCAGTGTTAATCAGGTTAATCAGTGTTTCTAAAGAAGCATTGGTGTGTAAGTGAATGCACACTATTACTGCCTTGCGTCCTATCCTGCCGACTAGATTTCCTGCAACCATGACCAAGATAATTCAGAATACGAATGCATAAATAAATGATGATACACCTCAGGATCACAATGATATTAATATAGATGAAAACACTGTAATTATACTGTAAAGCCGGTATAATCCTTAAAATACCATAATACAAGTTTATGGTGATACAGTTCAGCACTAATAAACACATTAACATACTACAGACTTTAGTCCATCTGTTTCTCTATATATGCTTTATAGATGTAAGGTCAGTAGACAGTATTTGTTGTTGAACAGTTTGTGTTAGTCATCCTCTAATCCTTTATCATTGCCCACAGGATGCTGCGTATAAGGTGCTGCTGGCTGGACATTTTTGGTATGTGGAATTTTTTCAGTCCTGCAGTGACACAGAGGTGTTTAAAACCTCCAGCTGCACTGCTCCGTCTGATCCACTCATACCAGCATAGCACAAACTAACACATCAATACCACAGCACTGTTGAAAATGATCCATGATGCAAATAGTGCCTGGTTCTGACCATTAAAGAGTAAAATAGACCAACAAAGAAGTTAAAAAAACGATAGACTGCAATCTATAATCGTGTTTCTGTTTGTTAAGTCAAACTGATCAAATGAACAATGAGTGTAGACAATGAGATGGTAATAATGTCATGCCTGTTTATTCAGAAACAAGTTCTCTTTAATAAAAGACACAACAAAGAATTAAATACTGACATTTTATACCACATCCTGCTCATTAATAAAGTACTAAACCTGTCTCTACTGGTGATCAACATTTAACAACTTTTAGCAGACGCTCTTATCCAGAGTCAACAAGTAGTCTACTTACATGCTTCCCTTGCATGCTCAGAAAGAGAGGCCTTCAGTAGTATGAAAATATCCAGTAGAGCTATTGCTTCTGGTGATAAGGACTTTGTGGTAATTAAAAGAAAACATTTATCTTTTGTGCAACTGCAGTTGGTGCCTGTTTGACACTTTAATGTTAACTATTGGCATACACAAAGTTTGTTTGCCAATATAGCTTTCAACTCAAATCAACCAAATTTAATTCACCAAAATCAATTAATTGAATACATTCCTGTATTAACAAGGCTGTCATATGATGTAAAGTATTTATATTTTTTTATCCTCAACTGCTAAGTGAAACATATTTTACCCAGGTGTCTGATGTATCGTTTACAATTCTATCTCAGTTATTGTTTTAATGATCATGTTGGCATTACAAAGTAGGTCACTCACTCTGCAAAAAAACATTTCAAAAACTTTGTGACAGTTCAGTTCCAACAACCTGTTAAAAAAATAGAACTTCAATTTCACTCACCGGCTCCTACCAACACGAATGCTTTAAATACACTGCTGAGTCTAGTGCAAAAATGTGTTTGTAATCTGGCACCTATCTGCCAAGTCACTGAGATTACTGTGTGTCATGTAATACATCATCAACATTGTGCTTAAAGTCTAGGTGTATACACACAAACACACCTTTGGAAAAAAAGAAGCATTTCATTTTATTTCCTTACAAGATCATCAGAAAAGCAAGTTAAAAGTCAAGGTTGTTTGATTATACAAATTAGATGCAAACACAATTATCAGGATTGAGTATCAAGTGCACCTGGGACTCATTGTCTCCTGATGCTTTTTACTCCCTATTTACATTATGAAGTCTAGTGGTTACTAGCGGGTGGTTAGGACCTCGTTTCTGGCCTCCTGTTTTATGTTCGTTTTTGTATTTTAGTTTTGTTACGTTCTCTTGCTGTTTTGATTTAGATTTTCATACTCTGTCCACGCTCCGTTCTGGTTTCCTGGACTTTGTTTCTCCATGTACCTTTTCTGGGACCTATATTGCCATGTGTTTGCCTGCCATTGTGTGAATAAATTCCTGCCTGCACTGTACACTGTGTTTGTCTCCGCTACTCCTACCTAGCGTTACATATTGACTGTTCAGTAGCGTGAATAAGGGTCACCCAAAACTGCCAAAACACACCCACAGTGATGGGGTATGAATTTATACATATTTTAAAAAAAATAAATAAATAAGTGGCAGAGTTCTGTGACAAAGCATGTGATCGCCATTTGCCAATCAATGGCTTTCATTGCAGATCACAAAAAACGTTATCCCCATCCCCCGTCCTTTTCACTGGTCAGGCACGTGGTGGCAAATCATAAACATGTCTGCAGTGTCAAACTTCTACACAGTCTGTAATAGTGATGTAAAATCTGTATCCCGCAACACACGCAATTAAAAAAATTCCTCGTGGGGGAAGCACATTAAAATGCTAAAACTAATTTAAATACGTCATTTAAAGAACAAATACTTAGAGGAGTATGGTAAATTTGAGACTCAATACAGAGAATAAAAATCATATCAAACTGGTGTCTTGCAGATGACAATGAGTTCACTATACTGGAGTCATCAAGTGCTAAAGGTACACTTTGGGCTTTCTCTGAGCAATTATATATACTCTATTAAACAACCGATTTCATAGAGACGATCCTTACACTGCAACAGTATGCATATTCATCTTTTTGTTTGGCAAACTCTTATTTAATAACATTGTTACAGGCTATTATAATCACAGCAACTAAGATTTGCTTAAGTATAAGATTTTCCACATTAGAAGCTGACATGTGAAATGTAATATGGCTAAAAACAATTTTTGTTTTTTTATTTCTGTGTGGGTTTGTGTTATGTAGCTCACTTGGCCAAGATCCAGATCAGCACATATGAGTAAAACCACTCAAACCTGTTCTGCAGGCTGTCTAAAAGCATATTTGCCCTCACTCTTTATGATATGGTGGGATGCAGTTAGTGGGAGGTCAATCTTGTCATGTTTATTACTTAAATGTAGTAATTTGTTATTATGCATGTTTCGATTCCATTTTTTGGAAAAAGAACAATCTGTGAACCATATACATGTATTTGGACTGTGGGAGGAAACTGGAGCACCTGGAATAATCCCATACTCCACAAAGGTGGAGTCCGAGGTCAGGATTGAAACAGGGACACTGGATATGTGACCACAATTTGTGTGAAGCTTGTGCAGGTGTGCAGGAAAGTGTTCAAAATAAAACTACATGACCAGAATTGTACTTTTTGAGGAAATATTACATACTAATAGATATATTACATACAAAGTGTGCAAACAAGTGTTACTTGTACTTTGTATTTTAAATGTATAAAACTACATATTATATATCTAACTTCTTTTTCTTATGTGTGACAGAATGACGGTGTAATGGAATAAACCATATGGCGGCAGAAAAAAGTCTTTGCTAAAGCAACTCCGTTTGACAGAAAATCAACTAGATGAATAGACAAAGAAAACGACATTGTGTCTTATATTTGTAAGGATAGGATTCTGATTTACACAACTGAAAATAAGCTAATCAAAGTCCTTAAACTAAGATATGTAATGCTATATAATATGTAAAATGTATGTAATTTTTGTAATATAATAAATTTTAATACACAGCATTACAGTGACATAAAATTACATACACCTTGAGGAAGTGACTTGTATATGTTAATAATTCTCCAACTTTAGAAAACATATTAAATCATGTACTTTCTCCAGACCTGTATTACTTATTTATATTTTGTTCAGGTTTGTTCCTCTTGCTCCCCAATTTAAATATTACCACTAGACCATGCCAACCCCGCCTCATTAGTGGCTCATTACAGCTTGTAGCAGCTTACAGTTTCTTTTCTCCAGCATTTAGCACAATTCCCAGACAAGAGCATGCTTGCACAGTTTAAGTTCCACCGCATCCAACTTTTTCAGTTAACTAAAAGATTTGTGTCACTAATCATATGCTTCTATGGGCCATTTCGATTTCTTGCTTACTGTTATGTCACGTTGTTACACCACCACCCCTCATCGGTCCATCCGGGCG
>JAUZST010007190.1:0-14342 GCA_034779995.1 Parotocinclus haroldoi | reverse complement strand
TGCTTAAAAATGTAAGACTGTATTAATTGTAAGTCGCTCTGGATAAGAGCGTCTGCTAAATGCTGGAAATGTAATGAGGGACAAAATGAGAAAACATCCATGGAAAAATCCATTGTAGGGTTTTTCAAGAATTTATTAGTAAATTATGGTGGAAAATAAGTTTGGTCACCCACGAAAAAGTAAGATTTCTGGCTCTCACAGATCTGTAACTTCTCCTTCAAGAAGCTCTTCTGTCCTCCCCTCGTTACCTGTATTAATGGAGCCTGTATAATCTTGTTATCTGTATAAAATACACCTGTCCACAGCCACAGCCTCAAACAGTCAAGACTCCAAATTTAACCATGGCCAAGACCAAAAAGCTGTCGAAAGACAACAGGAAGAAAATTGTAGACCTGCACCAGGCTGGGAAGACTGAATCTACAATAGGCCAGCAGGTTGGTGTGAATAAATCAACTGTGGGATAACTTGTAAGAAAACGGAAGACATACAAAACCACTGATAATCTCCCTCGATCTGGGGCCCTACACAAAATCTCATCACAAAAGCTACCATCAGTAACACACTACACCAGGGGGGACTCAAATCCTGCAGTGCCAGGCGTGCTTAAGTCAGTACATGTCCAGACCCATCTGAAGTTTGCCAGAGAGAATATGGATGATCCAGAAGAGGATTGGGAAATTATCATAGAATTTTTTGTTAAAAACTCAACTTGTTTGGAGGAAGAAGAATGCTAAGTTGCATCCCAACTGTGAAGCATCTGTGGAAACATCATGCTTTTTGGGCTGTTTTCTGCAAAGGGGACAGGGCAACTGATCTGTGTTAAGGAAGGAATGAACGGGGCAATGTATCGTGAGATTTTAAGCCACAACTTTCTTCCATCAGAGACAGCATTGAAGATGGACCGTGGCTGGGTCTTCCAGCATGATAATGATCCCATAGCCAGTCTCCAGACCTCAGCCCCATAGGAAATTTGTGGAGGGAGTTGAAAGTCCGAGTTGCCTAGCGACAACCCCAAAACATCACTGCCCTGAGGAGATTTTCATGGAGGAATTGGCCAAAACACCAGCTACAGTTTGTGAAAACCGGGTTAAGACTTACAGGAAACATTTGACCTCTGTCATTGCCAACAAAGATTATGTTACAATGTACTGTTCAACTTTTGTCATTGACCAAATACTTATTTTCCACCATAATTTACAAATAAATTATTTAAAAAAATTATCCTAAAATGTGATTTCCTGGATTTTTTTTTCTCATTTTGTCTCTCATAGTTGGTGTACCTATAATGAAAATTACAGACCTCTCACATCTTTTTGAGTAGGAGAACTTGCACAATCAGTGGCTGACTAAATACTTTTGGCCCCACTGTGGTTATAGTTGAGCTACCAAGCCCAAGCGTTAAGTGCATTAGACCAAATAAATATATAAATAAACATAAAAATGGCTGTAAATGCGCGCAGTGCGTTCTGGAAAATACGTTGGAGTTTTACCATAGGATTGGTCTAGGTCGGTTCGCATGACACTTACGCACGAGCATTTATGACGCGCGTGCCGGTGCCGCTTTGAAGCGCGTCATAAATGAGACGGAGCGCTCTTTAGCGACGCAAGACTCTGTCTGACTAATAATTGACTTTCTATTGAGAGACTGGGTACTAATTTCACTCTCTACAGGTAGAAGTGTATGCAGGGGGGAGGTGGAACGAGCCTGGATCGTTAACTCTAAGTGTTCTGCAAAAATGCATGCATGAACGCACTGCACTAGATAACTGGATGGGCTGTGGTAGCCTACGTTAATGAATATATTCCATGCGCGCAATCCTGAAACTACAAAAGTTGATGAAATAATTGTTGCTTGCAGGACTACATTCTCTTCACGTTGCATATAAAAGATCAAATGAGCAGGGTGAAAATGGTTTTTCGCTGGCGTTAAAAACACTGTGGTATTTTTTCCCCCTCTAATCCCATTGGGATCCTATATGAGAAAAAACCCTGCCTTCTGTCAAAGGGAGCGCATTGACGCAAGCAGCTTTGACGTCAGTAGCTGCAGTGAAAGGGGGGAGAGTGAAGCGCCAAGAGCCTGTTGGACGAGAGCGTTCGTCACTGGCATTAGTGGAGAATGCTAGGCAGAAAAAGTGTCTGCATAAAACCCCTCAGAACATTGGTAAAAAAAAAATAATAAATAACGAATCAATGACGGGTTTAACAATTAATTCTTGAAGCACGGTGCAAATGACATTTCGTTCTTGTTGGTATCCTGGCTGCAGCCAGGGTGGCACCAGTTTACAGGTTATTTCACTTCAGTTTATTTCGTGCCAATAAGTCGTGGCGCGCACCTGTTGGGCCACATCACGTGGAAACGCATCGACAGAATCTCGACTGGATTCCCTCAAACCACCAGTCTGATTCAACAGGTGCGCGCGCTTCCCTTCTACCTTTATGCGAGAGGCAAAAAAGCAAGAGTTTTGATCGTTGTCATTTTGTGACGATACGCTACAAGTGATACGACTATCAATATTCTATGGCAGCACATCGCTGGTTGTGTCATGTCTTCGTATCGTGCCGCTTCTGCCCGTTTGCGCACCGTCGGCGTCTCGTTCAGCTCTTGCTTGCGTAAGGAAGTTATCATTGGAGTCGATCTGAACTGCAGCCTTGGATCCGTTTGCGGAGGAGGCCACTGACGTCATTAACTCATGAAAGGAAAAGCAACGGCCACCCCTCAACACCCCCGCTCCAAATTTGCGACCCTTTTATTTACGGAAAACCGGTAAGTCGCCTCTTACCATTAAAACACTCGCTTATTCGCATTGGAAGTCCGGCAGAGTTCGCCACTACAGGGAGCGCACCGCTGCGCAAAAGTTGAAGCGCTAACAAACCATGCCGTCTCGTTCAAACCGCGTTTCCCTAGCAACTGCATCAGGAAGTTCGGCGCAGAGCCTGGCGAAGGGGTCTTTAAAGCGTCGTCGGAGTGTCGATTTTTGCGCCAGAGCCAAAGCTCCGACGCTGAGCCCAGCATTCTGTAGTACAGCGATCTGGCACTTGTGCCCGTCTAAACTGGAAAGTCTGGGATGCACAGATGTTCTCCCTCACGGCACAGATGTTGTTGCATCTGCCGCTTAGTCTACTACTACCTGTTAGCAGTGACACTGTGAGAAAGTCGAGATGTGGACAACACATCCCAGTCGCGTCCCAGTCGAATCCAAAGAGTAGAGAAGGAACAGTGAGGCTTGTGCGCTCGCTCTCTGAGTCCACGGCTGAGAATGGGAGTGAAAGCAACGAGCACATTAGAGTGGAGCAGCACGTTAAAAGAGCGAGCCGCCTGGATTTGCGCGCCACCTCGGACAGAAGAGCGAGAGTTTAGCCGTACCTGGTCGTGGACTTGTACTTTCCCGCTCCGGCACTACAACTGGCACACGTGATTAGGCAAATCACTTAACGGTGACATTTCATCACTGGTCAGAGGGAGGCATAGTGCCAGTTTTAGGACGCCGATCGTCTCCCCCCACCGTTGTCGCCTTCATTCACTCTCCTTCAGTCATCGGCGCACCTGCCAACTTTTCCCCTAAGTGTGCCGCTTTTTAGAAACTGTGCCAGTCTGAATGAACGCGGCCAATCGCATGTGCATATGCACACAGTCAAGAGTGGCTCGCTTTCCCCCGCCTCTCGCTTTTGAGCAGATAACGCATTCCCACAAGGTTAAGTCCGATTTTGACGTGCCAATGTCGAAGAAACGCAAAACACCAGACGACGACGGTGACGACGGAGGAGGGAAGCTTGTGAGAGCCGAGGATTTCCCGCGTCCCAGCGGCGCCGACCAAGGTATGAAAGCGTTTGCGTGGCATACTGGAAACATTTGACCATGTGTCAATCTCCGTCTAATTCACCAGCACATTAAATAGTTATTGAGCAATCCTGCTTGCGGGGGGGAAAAGAGCGCGAGCTCATCGTGACCTCGGATTTCCCGCTCAAATGTTCTGAGTGGACGTTTGAACCCTTCAGCAGGGGATGAACACCCGAGGCGTACTTGTAAATGAAAACAGAGCAAAATGAGCCTTGTACCATTGCAATGTATCTGTGAAAATATGTTTTTACATTCGTTGTTACCTTAAATGTTTGGAGCATAACTTTATGGCCATATTGTTCTGGCTAACCACTTCTATATACAAACAGCACAACACTGGCACACTCATGAGTGATAAAGGTATACATTTCATGTGGCTTCATAGACCTGAAGTCATTGCATCAGACCAACCAGGTTCATTAAGCTGGAAAAAAAAAGTTCCAGTATCCTGCACCTGCTTTTGGTCTAATTTCGAGCAGACATGCCTTATTTCACCAATTTCAGACACCTCCCTCCCCAACTGGTTTGGTTAGCAACATGGCCTCTAAGATGCTATGTAAACATGTCCAGGCTGATCGGGCTTGGTACGAGCACGCCTTCGCTCAGACATTTCTGGAGCAGAGTCTGTTTGTGTTGTTTACACACATTGTGTGACCCCACAGCAGGTTTCTTGGCTGTATTCTTTGATGCCATGCCAGTTTGTGAGTTTCCCTTGGCTGACACGTATGGAGTAAGTGGGCACTTCCTTTAGCCTGTAGAGAAGGACCTCGGCACAGAATACTGCACAGGATGGTGTTGCAGGATGTCGTCTTCTGCATACAGAACGCATCTACGTAGCAAAATTCACTTCTATTTTAAACCAAAGATCATCAACATGAAATAAATGCGAACATTTGTAAAAAAAAAAAATCAAATCATGGTAGACGCCGCAGATTTGTTCTCCAATTTTGCAATTTCTGTCTTGGAAGAAATGCTTGCTTTACATCAGGCAAAAACAGTACAAAATGAATTCATTGTAGCCTTCCTTTTTTCTTCATCAGCCCATTTGTCTCATGTTTTCTGTGGCTAGGGGAAGGACAAGCAGCCCAGAAATAAGGCCATTGAGATTCATATCAGAAGCCACAAAAGACTTTTTGTCTCTCGTGTTGAAGTGAAGGCTTGACCTGTCCATGAGGAAAATTCTCTCCAGGTTGCTGCGCTGTTTCTCATGAATGCAGAAGCACCATAGCAATATCCAACCACAGACATACAATAATTGTGGGTCTCTGCACGACCAAAGAGGCAGTTTTATCCTAAAATGATGAACGTAGCAACAATGCCATGCAGTGTGCTATTATCTAACATGATGACCAGTATGTCTTGTGAGATATGCAAGAAATGAGATGGAATAAAAATCTGTTTGCGAGTGCAAAGACATCACAAAAGCTTTGGGTCATTTGGTTCAGGAAATGTCAAGCTGCAGTTATATTCCTACTTACTGGCGGTTATAGATTGCCAAACCTCTGGGCCTCAAAAAGAGAAAAAAAAATGCCAGTGTTTGAAATGTCATGTTGTGCAAACTAGTGATTGCTACCCAAAAGGAGTATGTAATGTGCGCTACATGATCGACAAGGGCATTTCATTATGAAAAACATATCCAGATTATGTGCTGCTGGAGCTAAATTCCATAATTATCTTACCAGCACGCAACATGGTCATTTCATAGTTAAAAGATAAAAAATCATGGGTCTCATTAATGAAAATGACAAGAAAAAAGATGAGCAAACTCTTTTCTGAAGATCTTTCTGAAAAGTCTTGCCAGATTCACGAACTCGGCATGTTCGTGAGTAACCGTCACATTCGTTAGTAGTATGTTAATGAACAGGAATCGTTCGCAAACTGGGTGCGTGCACGTTCCTTTATAATTGCCATACAGTTACCATTATCTAGACACACAAAATTAACAAATGATGACCATCTAACGAAGCCTTTAAACTGAGGAACACAGCAAAAATCTCAACAAAAGGCTCAGAAAAAAAGTATATAGCATAGTCAAGTTTAGTTTTTTACAATAGTGCACTGTCTCAAAGCAACTTTACAATATTCTAAAAGCCAATCTCAAATTGAGCAAGCCTAGGGTGACAGTGGAAAGGAAAAACTCCCTGAATATAGAAGGAAGAAACCTTGGGAGAGACCCGTCCTCCATGGGTGGCCTAGATAAATAATACAATATAATAGAATTTAGAATATAATAATAAAATAAAATATGCTGATACAGCAATCGGTGTTTTATTAAACTAAATGCATTCAAATCTGCACATCTTATTTACAGGAGCCTACAGTGTGTTTAGGGTCCTAAAAAGTGGCTTGACAGCAAATTACATGTACACTGATGTGTTTGGAGATGCTTTTCTGAGTTGCTGTAGCCCTTCAGTCAGCTTGAGGTTGTCGTGGTCTTTCTCCAGCACAACCCACCCTTTCTCTGCTGACCAACCATGCCAGTTGAAATGTTATGTTTTTGCTTCCTCAATTTTGAATGAATCTCAGGTGTTGGTTTGTTATCGTATTTAATATTTAGTTTCTCTTAATATTTTTTATATTAAGTTTCAAAATACTTTTCTAAAGCATTAGACATTTCTGCCGTTTTGTGCTAAAATGCAGTCGGATAAGCAAGGCAAGTCAGGCCGAGGCAATGCTGGTGCATGACTGGATCAGTGAGAGGGAGGTGGCATCAGGGAGTTGTGGTTCAAGGTGCTAGATGAGATTATTGTAGGTGCTACAAAGAACCCATGCAAGATGAGGTGTAAAGAGGCTGACTGCAATGCCACAGCTGCACCCTGGGGCAGAGAGCAGTGTGATTTGGGTGTGTGCCATGAAAGTCATGGGTGAGGCTGAGGTCCAGTACATCTTTTGAAAACACCTTGAAATGCTCCCAAACATAAACCTTTTCAGTTTTAGGTATAGGAGATAGCAGTGTCATTGGGAGTCCTGGAGATTGTGCTTGTAGGACAGTCATGCTCAGTTTTAGGGCTGGAGGACTGGAGTTGGTCTGCGGTGACAATTAGCCTACTCCTACTGACTTTGAAAGGGGGAGTCAAGGCGCTGATGAACTTGCTCAAATACTACTTCACTTTATTGGAACTGGTCGGAAGACAATGGTGGTAGACAAGGCATTGCATATGTGATTCCAGAGGCAGAGTGTGAAAAAGTTCATTTATAGTCTTCCACCAATAGTGCCAAGCACCGAGCTGTAAGGTGTGGGAACACAGATAGAAATAAGTCCTCACGATGTGAGGTCGATATTGTGGAATATATTTGTGGTCCACTGTATATGAAGTGGAAATGGAAACATCATGGGGCACCTGGCCCATGGTCCAATGGATATGGTTCCAGTGTATGCAGGTGGAAGGAATAATGGATTTGGGTGTGACTGACAGTTCTGTAGTGGCAGAATGGATTCTGGGTAGGACATCAGCCTCCTGATTCTTGGAACCAGGGTGGAAAATTAAAACCAGGAGATGGTCTGAAACCAGGAATGCTTGGCACTGTCAAGCCAGTGTCTCCCTTCTACAGGGAAGGCACGAGAAGGGAGAAGTTGACAAAGCCGTGTACGCATTGAAACGCTTTGTTAGTGTTAGATGTGAGACAGTCTAACATGATGGAAAACTTGTCGTCATCCATCACAGTACCTAAGGGGCTTATTTTGTAGCTGAGGAGTGGACTTGGTGTGGAACGTGCTTTTTTCACTTTTGACAAACTGCCTGTGTTTTAGAAAGCATAGAAGAACTTGACATATGTGAGTGGTGTGGGAATTAAGGTGCGGCGACTAAATGCATATATTGCCCATGTAGGCTAATACAAATCTCCCCAGTATATTGTGGATGACCGCATATATAGAGGCTTGGAAGTGCTACTGCTAAAGGCCATTTTCCACTTGCCCATGTTCTTAACACACACCAGATTATACACATTATGCAGATTTATCATTTTGGACCGAAGGTCAGCATTAACCAGAAGAACTGGCAACATGTATTTCATAGTTGTGCAGTTCAGACCCCAATAATATATACAGGGCTGGAAAGAGAATGATCATTTATGGAACAAACAATTCAACTCAGTTCAATTCAAATGTATTTCTATAGCGCTTTTTACAATGGTGCATTTTCTCAAAGCAGCTTTACAATCTTATATTATCTTAAAAGGCCAAAAGTATATTAAATTATAGCAACATTAGGTAAGTAACAATTTAAATGAATAACAATCAATAATAATTAAAAAAAATCAATAATAAAATTAGTAATAAAATAAACTAAATTATCAAACAAAATAGATTATAAAATGAGTCCTCAGTGGGAGGTCTTTGGAAATAAACTTTCTCAGCGTCCGCTTAGGTTAACGTATTTTTTTTACACAATATAGCCTAATGCAAGTGTTAAAAGGCACACACCAGTATAATGGCGTACAGTAGTAAGAACATATTCCACACATACAGTATATAAAGTACTATTAAAATGTTCAATATATATAGACAGTTTAGTCATTTTGGTATGGCGTATGTATGCATCTGCGTGTTCTGTTTCCTGCTTTCACAGGCAGCTTACGCAAAAACATTTTGTGTGTAGTCAGTGGGTAGTGTCAGGGTATAGTGTGAAATGCATTTAGCTGGTGAATCTGCATTGCCTTGATGTTTACCTGCATTCCAATGCCCACAACATGGCTTATGCTGGGTTTTCTTTTTCTTTAGGCACAGAATACTGTCCACAAGCCTTTATATTTTTCTTCCAAATTCTTCTTAGTCAAACCATTCTATGGTCAAGAAGTGCAGTCTTCCTCAACTCCTTATATAATCAACGTCCCATTGCAGTTTGTTTGATTAATGCTAAAATTCACACTTGCTTTGTAACTGGCTGCAATGCCATAGACGTACACTAGATGGCGGTAAAGTAGCTATAATATTCAATGCAAAGCCGGTATGATCGCCAGCACAGGCGATCCGAGATAGGTCTTATAAAACTGTAGGGGTATGGGTCTTTATTTACAAATAAATAATAATAATACCAAACCGTCAGATTTTTATTTATATCCATTAGGCACCAGTGCTTTACAAAAGCAAGTAAATTCAAGTTAATTATGTCTGTGTTGAATAAAAAAAATGACGATCAAGTAAAATAATGGTAAAGAAGTTTATTTTCTTTAAATCCATGTGGATAAAAAGACTGGATTTCAGGCTATTCTAGGTCTTATAAGACTGTATTCTCCATATCCTCCTAATTGAGGGCAGGTTTATTCAGCTTGTTTCACTGCGTATTTTATTTCTTTTATTACTTCCATTCCTTATTTGCCTTACTTCATATCTTTTCATCTTTCTGTCTGACTCACATTTTCCTCTTTTCTTGCCAGACTAGAAAATTGATTGTAATTTCAGCAGAATTCATTTCAATTGAAAATTTCCTCTGCGTGATTAATGAAATAAGTAATCAGTGTCATTAGTAATCATTGTCATCAGTAATTAGCTTGTTTAGATGAAACGGCAGTTTGACTTCCCTTATTCTTACACTGTTAATCTTTCCTCTTGTTATTGGATTTTATAAGCACTTTCTTAGTCTCATATTTTCCCTTCCTTATTTTGATTGTCAGAATATGGTTTGCCCTGAGCCACGTCTCTTCGGCCTACATTGCGTTCCGATATACTGTATCATTGAAAATCTTTTTTTTTAGTGACTCATAAGGTGGTCTTAGCTGAAATCAGAAATGTGTGTGAATGGAGAGGTCAGTAATTTGTATCGTAGGCACACTTCAACTGTAAGAGAGAGAGAGAGAATCTAAAAAAAAATCAGGAAACCACATTAGGATTTTAAAATGACTAATTTGCATTTTATTGCAACTAAATAAGTATTTGATACAATAGAAAAACCGAACTTGACATTTGGTACAGAAACCTTTGATTGAGGTCAGATGTTTCCTGCAGCTCTTGACAAAGTTTGCACACACAGGGATTTTGGACCACTCCTCCATACAGATCTTCTCCAGATCTTTAAGGTTTGGGGGCTTTTGCTGGGGAACATCGAGTTTTAGCTCCCTTCAAAGATTTTCTATTGGGTTCAGGTCTGTAGACAGGTTAGACCACTCCAGAACTTTGAAATGCTTCTTCAGGAACCACTCCTTAGTTACCCTGGCTGTGTGTTTCAGGTCCCAACCACGACTCATCTTTAATGCTGTTACTGAGGGAAGGTGGTTGTTGGCCAGAATCTCGTGATACATGACCACATCCATCCTCCCATCCATACTTGGCAGTCATCCTGTCCCCTTTGCAGAAAAGCAACCCCAAAGTATGATGCTTCGGTTGGGACGGTGTTCTTGGGTTTTCACTCATCCTTCTTCTTTCTCCAAACATGGCGCAGGTCTACAGTTTATCCCGGGTGTCCTTAGACAGCTCTGTGGTCTTGGGCATTGTTGAGAGGTTGGAGTGTAATTGATGGACAGGTGTCTTTTATACAGATAACGAGTTCAAACAGGTGCAATTAATACAGGTAATGAGTGCAGTATAGGAGGCTTCTTAAAGGAAAACTAAGTTTTGGGAGAGATCATATTCTTGCTGGTGGTTATTTCATGCAATAATTCTGGATTTATTGTTCAGTTTTGTCACTCACAGTTGAGGTGAACCTACGATAAAAATTACAGACCTCTCATTTTTTGTAGGTAAGAAAAATTCGGCAGTGTATCAAATACTACACACACACGCGCACACACACACGCACACAAACAAACGTACTAGGGTAACACTACTTAATCACGTGTATAGGTGTTCAATTCTGTCGGGTTGCCACAGGTGTATAAAACCAGGCACCTTGCCCTAAGCTGCCTGCCTTTACAAACATTTGTGAAAGCATGAGTTTAAGGAATTCAAACAAGGTACTGACACTGTTGCAACAGCTCAGTTTAAGATATTTACGTCCCTCCTAGACACTTTCAACTATGGGTGGTATTACTGAAGCATTTGAAGTATTAAGGAACTACAGCAGCTCAGCCACGAAGAGTCAGACGAAAAAGTTACACAGCAGGGTCGCCGAGTGCTGATGCGCATAGTGCATAAACGTCACCAACGTTCTGCTGAGTCAATAACTGCAGGGTTCCAAACCTCCTCTGGAATTAACATCAGCACAAAACTGTGTGCTGGGAGCTTTATGGTTTTGGCCCAACAGTTGCATGCAAAGACTTACATCATCAAGCACAATGCCATGCATCAGAGGGAGTGGTAAAAATTATGCTGCCTGGACTATGGAGCAGTGGGAGAGTGTTTTGTGAAGTGACAAACCCTGCTTCTATATCTGGCAGGCTGATGGATGAATCCGGGTTTGGTGAATGCCAGGAGAGGGCTACCTGCCTGACTTAATTGTGTGTCGGGTTTTCATAATGCTACGGGGTTGTTACCAAGACACTTTGGACAATTGTGTGCTTCCAGTTTTGGTGGAAGGCCCTTTTCAGTGGCCAAAACTAGTTCCAGGAAGGCATGGCTGGGTGAGTTTGATGCACCACACAGAGCCCTGACCTTAACCCCACTGAACAAATTTGTCGATGAATGAGAGCAGACATTTCCAGCCAGAGTCTCTCTTCTAATATCAGTGTCTGAACTCATGAATGCTCTACTGTAAAAATGGAAATAAATCACCACAGACACAGTTTAAAAAAAAAGGTGCACTGTAAAGGGAGAAATATGCAAATCCTGTCCCATGCTTTGGTGAAAATTGTTTTTTAATTATTGAATTAAAATATTTCAAATTAATCGATCATTTTCTCAATTGAAGTATTTGCTAATAAACTGGAGATGAGATTCTCTTCAGCCTCACTCCTCAAAGACACAGGCTTCTGTGGATACTGATTTTGTACCAAATCATGATAATCTGTTGACATTACCTGTGTAAAATCGCATTATCATTTCCTTTTGTTACCTCATTACTAGCTCTGAAATTCCCTCGGCCCATCACTGGAATGTGTTGCAGGCCTGATTAGCAATACATATGTTAGCAAATGAAATGAAGTTGACCAAACGAAACGATGAAATAAAAGCAAAAACCAATGTAAGAGTGCAGAGAATGCGCAGTGACTTGCATTTTCCATAGTGTTCCACGTACATTGATTACATGTGAAAATAAAAATGTTATTAGGTATTTGGTATTGTGCTGTACATTTTTCGATTTTACTATTTCTTTCTTCCACCCAAATCACCATTTCACAAAAGAATCAAAACAGGAAACCATGTGTTTTCCACATGACATGCTCTCCCCACTGCTGGTGTGCAAGTACAAAGACAGCTTGTGAAAATTGTCTTTTTGGCACCTTTATGTGTATACAAAGCCCGCTGCACTTATCAAGGACTCTGACATCACTGTACAGAGCAGACTGAATTCATTTGGGTTTAAGCTCTGAACTGGAATGTGGGCAGTGAAAGGACATAGACTGAACACCTTACTAAATAAATAAACTGCACGTTACTGAAACAGGACAGGCTGCTTGGAGTTCAGCTTATCCCGCTGAATGTTATGTGGGTGGTATCTGGAGTTGCCGTGCTTGGTTTTAGGATAAAATGTAAGCAAGCAGACGCCTAAAAAGTTCATTGTTACATCGTAGTTAATGCAATTACTTCATAATTAAAAATAGAACTTATCTGCTGAAAGGCTGATTCATTTTTTGTTTCTTACAGTGTTTGCAATTTTATTCATGTATTGCTAAATTTAATTAGTAGCACAGTAATGTAAATATAGAAGTACTGTGTGGAAATTTGTCAGTATATTCGGCTTTTTCTTTATTTAAGTTGTAGTGGTCACTGCACATTTGCAGACTGAAGTCCATCTGTTTTTCTACATGCTTTGTACGCCCCTGTTCCCTACTCTCTAATGGTCAGGACCCCCCATTTGGGTGCTTTGGGGATCGTTTTCAGCACTGCAGTGACACCGATGTGGTGGTCTGCTAATGTGTGTTGAGCTTGTATGATTGGATCAGACACACTGGAGTTTTAAAGTGATGTTCACTCACTGTCCACTTTATTAGAGTCATTCAAGTCAAGTCAAGTCAAGTCAAATTTATTTATACAGCACTTTTTTACGATGGTGCATTGTCTCAAAGCAGCTTTACAATTATCTTAAAAGACTAATCCCAAATCGAGCAAGCCTAGGGTGACAGTGGAAAGGAAAAACTCCCTGAATAAAGTAGGACGAAACAATGGGAGGACCAAGACTCAAAAAGGGACCCGTCCTCCTTGGGTGGCCTAGATGTTAATTGAATAATTAAGTTGTAGTAGTAGTCTGATTAAGGCAATAATATAATTGAAATCAATAACAAAATGTAAAAGAGTAATACAATTCAAAAGAAATAACAATATAAATTCACTTTATTGCGCCACCTTGTAAATGTAATGTTGGTCAGTGATCACAGCATGCGACTCGACGCTTTTCAGTCCAGCAGTGAACTGGGGTGGTTTAAAACTTCACCGGCACTAATCTAACACTAATATCAGTGCAACACACCACCACTACATCAGTGTCACTGCGGTGCTGAGAACGATCCACCATCCAAATAGTACCTGTAACTTTTTATGGTCCTGTGAGGGTCCTGCCAGTTAGAGAACAGAATAAAGGGGACTAACAACGTATGTATAGAAACAGAGAGAGTCCAGTCTGTAATTGTGGAATTACAAAGTGCAGTGATCACTAAAACATAGATAAAAACAATGTATGTTGTGTATATATACAGCATTAAATAAATAACATTATTATATATATATATACATAGAAGGATATAGCTCTACAATGAATCAATTTCAAATAACGTGACTATTATAGACAAAAATGTAATTTAGACCTGCAGTCTGTTTGACTGGAGGAAATGGAGTAAGGCATGTGCCTTTAGCTAAAACTTGTAAAATAAAGAAGGGATTGTGTGTGTACGGGGCAACCCGTGTGCTTGTGTGTGCGTTTGTATGTGTGTGCATGCATGACTGAATGTCATGTGTTTAGGCCTATGCATGTACTTGGCTCTAATTGCGAGGGCTTTGATGTGACTGTGCACACTGAGTCAATTTAGGCGTCTCTTACAGACGTAAGCAGACAGCAAAGTGAAACACATGAGCATAAATCCATTGTTTCTTCCACTGGCTGTTTCACTGTATCTCTGTCTTTTTACCTCTCACTCCCTCTCACTCTCTCTCACACACTCAATTCAATTTCAATTTCAATTTTAAAAGCTTTATCGGCATGACAAATGTAACATTGGTATTGCCCAAAGTTTGGGTACTCTCTCTTTCTAATAAAATGTTTCCCTCTCTGTCTCTCTCTCTGTCTCTGTCTCTGTCTCTCTCTCTCTCTCTCTCTCTCTCTCTCTCTCTCACACACACACACACTACAAAACAAAGTATATATAAAAATAAAAAGTACACACTCTCTTTTTCTAATAAAAAGTTTCCCCCTCTTTCTCTCTCTCTCTCTCTCTCTCTCTCTCTCTCTCTCTCCCTCTCTTTCTCTCTCTCTCT
>JAUZST010007189.1:0-14343 GCA_034779995.1 Parotocinclus haroldoi | reverse complement strand
AGAGAGAGAGAGAGAGAGAGAGAGTGAGAGATAGACAGACAGACAGACAGAGAGAGAGAGAGAGAGAGAGAGAGAGAGACGGAGAGACAGACAGACACAGAGAGAGAGACATGGAGAGAGACAGAGAGACAGACGGGCGGAGAGACAGACAGACAAAGGTAGAGCGAGAGACAGAGAGAGAGAGAGAGACGGAGAGAAAGACAGACAGAGAGACAGACAGAGAGGGAGAGAGATGGAGAGACAGACAGACAGAGAGACAGACAGAGAGGGAGAGAGACGGAGAGACAGACAGGCACAGAGAGAGAGAGAGAGAGACAGACAGGCGGAGAGACAGACAGACAAAGAGAGAGCGAGAGAGGTAGAGCGAGAGACAGAGAGAGAGACAGACACACACACACAGAAAGAGAGGGCAGACAGAGAAATACAGAGAAATAAAGCAATAGACAGACTGCATGAGAAAGACAGAAAGCTGTACAGGGACAAGAAGGAGCAAGTAGAGACCGAGATGGAGAAAAAGAAAAAGATACAGAACAGACACGGTCAAGACAAGACAAAGGAGATGTAGACAGAGCAAGAACTAGTGAGTGAGTTAGAGTTAAACAGTTTTTCCTACTTTAAATTGGTGATTATAGTTAGATTCGACCATATAACCAGATTTCTTGACCCGAATGATGCATTTGACAGAACTAACCCATCACTGTTCTGTGTTTTGTTTTTTTTTTTAAGAAAAAGTGGGATGTAATCAGACATTCCAGCAGGGTGCACTGTTACACCCAAGTGCACACCACACCAGCACAACTCGGCACACTACCGCACAACACAACCATAACACATCCATGACGTTCCTGTGGAAATAAGCAGTAAATACATGCTGATTAAATTTGGCAGTGTGAGTGTGACCATCTTACAGGGAGGAGTCCATGACACCATGTATACACGCGTTCCTCCACAGTGCCGTAATAACACGCCACAGCCTGAAGTTACACTCACAGCACAGTGCTGCAAATGTGATTTAGGCTCAGCAATTAAGTCTGGGATCACAAACCAGGGGAAATTCCAGCGTCTCCAAGGTCCTGTCTCTCTCACTTACACCCCCTCTTTCTCAGACTGGTCATAAACTCCACTCATAGTCCTGCTCAGTTTGGTGGAGACATGGGTATGAGGTCAACAGGAAATGCTCTCACAGGTCAACCCTCTGGATTATTGTACCCTTGAATCTGTATACAAAGAAAGGCTCAAAATAAGACTGTATTTTGGTGCAAAAATGGCATTTTGGTGATTTTTGACAGTTGACCAGACATTGGACATGCTGGATTGGGCATTTCTATAACTGTTGATCTCCTGGGATTTTTACACATAAAGCAATAGAGAAAAAACAACCTCAGTAGATGTCATTTTTTCAAGGGAAACGCCTTGTTGATAAGAGAGTTCAGCTGAGAATGTCTAGACTGGTTTGAGCTGACAGAAGGGCTATGGTAACTTGGGCAACCACTGCGAAAAATGCATGGACCCAACCTGCCTGTGGTGGTGGTGTAATGGTGTGACAAAGGTTGAATCCCATTAATCCCATTGATGCTGACCATGTGCACCCCTAACCTTCAAATGGCTGGTTCAGGTACTGGACTATGGATCTGGATCAGAAGGTCCAGGGTTCAAATCCCATCTCTGCCTCACAGTTGGGTCCCTGAGCGAGACCCATGGACTGTAAGACCGTATTAATTGTAAGTCGCTCTGGATAATGGTGTCTGCTAAATTACATAAATGTATCAGTGAGGCGTTCCTAATAAAGTGCTCACCGAGGGTAAATAAGACTTTATTTTTGCACCTGTCCTCTGGGAACGCAGGATAAAATGACTTCTAACTTCCACTGTTGCTATGGTTGCCATATCATTACGCTGCAAAGTGGCGTTCGTTGTTTTTTTTCCATCTTCTTAAATCCTTTTTCATTTTGTATAGCATTTCTAAATGCTCGTGTTATTGATGGCTGCTTTGTGGAGGCACTTTTTCCTGGGCACTCGTCAGTCTTTCTCTTTTTTATTGAGCCGCCCAACGTAAACATAAAGTGTTGGAAGAGTTTGGCACCTTTACATTTGGACCCTGGAACCTTCTCCTCAGTGCGTACATCTGTCTTTTTTTCTTCTGTACCATCCAAATTACAGACATGGCTTTTTTTTCTACAAGCTTGTTGCTGACTGGATGGAGTGGAGTCATGTGACTGCTCATATGGGGATGGTACAGAATTGCACACATTGTGGGAATAATAGAATTTCTAAAGAAGAACATGTAACCAAAATGGCAAATATTACATCGGTGGAGTCTGGTTTGATTCATTTTCAATTCGTTCTCCTGCCTTAGGTTAAGATTCTAAACTATAGACCAGTAGATTCAGGGTTCAAATCCCACCTCTTTTCAGTTGCCATCGTTGGATCCTTGTGGGAGGCTTTTAACCCATACGTGCTTGAATTGTACCTTACTGTCAATAAAATTAGTAAATTGGAATGTAGAAATACATTTGATGGGGCTGTGGTAGCCTATCGGTTAAGGAACTGAACTCTTCCAAGCTGCCACTGTTGGGGTCTGTTGGGGGGATTGTATCACTTGTAAGTACCTCTGGATAAGGGTACTTGCTGATTAAATATAAATGTAAAACAATTCTCATATAGAGCGGTTTTGATCATTTGCAACCTTTTAAATCTGTAAGATAATATTTCTAAGCTAAATTGTTTTACTTTTGCTTTGACTGTATGTGCCTATAATTATTGACTTTTGTCTCATTTTTCTGTTTCTTCTCTGACTAGCCACAACTGAAACAATTTCCTCAAGCTCGCTCGCTGTCCATTGATGCAGCGTGGGGCAAATGTTTACTTTGTGTCCACATCTGTCATTTACATCCTATTAAGTGTTTCACTTGCGTTTTTGTGTGTCCATCAGTGCTTGTGTTACACTGAATAGAGGCTCTTTGTTGGAGTTTATCGGGTTAGTGTGTAGGAGAACCTGACGGCTTCATACTTCTGTTGACATCTGTTGACTTCAGTTTTCTCTCTCTCACTCTGTCACTCTCTGACACAGGTTAACCGCCAACCCTGCCCAAACAATGAGACGTATCAGGAGCGGTTGGAGAGATTAGAGGGGGACAAAGAGTCTCTGGTTCTGCAGGTGAGATGCTCCTCCCCACTCTTCCAGCTCTCTATAAAACTGCACAATTCACCGCTTGATTATCACCAATGTGATCCAAACATAAAAGCTGAATGTGAAAGCAGACAGGCAATAGAGGACCCAAAATATCACCAATGCGTCCAGGTTCGCTGGTTTCCTCCTCCCACGGGTCGAAAGCGTGACAGTAAGTGGACTGGCTCTTATCTCAAAACAGTAGTGGAAGCATTCCTAAGATCTTCATAATGATCTTTTTGGCAACATGACAAATCAGAAGATATTACGTTCCCAAAACAGCAAGGGACTAGAAAGACTCTGGGCTAATGCGATTAGATCAGTCTGTCCTGCTCAGGTTTCTTTTGCTTTGCCTGGTGAGGTTCATGGTGCCAACAGACTCGCTGTCACAGATTCCAGCTGTTCTTGAGATATCTAGATGTTCTCAAAACAACTGAAGAGAGATGCTTCTGGGACAGGTTGCTTGAATACTACATTGATGACTCAATCCAGGACAGGAGCAAGATTACGATTTCAGTCATCAAACATGCTCATACTGGGCAATTTGGAGAGACATTTTAGCTCAAAAGTGTTTGAGAAAGCTGTAGGAGATGGAAAGGAGGCCTTAGGGAGAACATGCCAACTCCACACAGGTGGAGAGTCTTGGGTTAAGATAAATCTTGAGAACTCTGGAGCTCATAGGCAGCAGCTAAAGGGTTTTTGTTTGCTTAAAAACTTGTCCAAGAAATTATTGTTTACTCAGCGCATGCGCATGTGTGTGCGCATGTGCACGCACACACGCACGCACGTCCTAGGATGGACTGCCACCCCCATCTAGAGTTGTTCTTGCCCTTGTGCCCTAAGTTGCGAGGTAGGCATCAGCAGATAATGGATGGATAAATAATAATAATAAAAATAATTATTTATATATATATATATATATATATATATATATACACTCATACATACATACAAGTGTGTGTATATATAGGAGTGTGTTTAGGAGTGTGTCTAGCTAGTTTTTGCTGAGAAAATTAGAGCAGACATTGAACATTTTTAATCCTGTTCAGGTAAAATCAAGAGTGAATCCTGTCAAACAAAACACGCTCCCAGAGGTGTTACTCTCATTATTGCTCTTTCCAGAGACACTGCTTTACACACAACTAACCAAAAATACCGTATTCAGGTGGCATCATTGATCTGTAAACTTTAACAAATTTCAGAGGGTCACTTTCAAACTGATACTTTAAGGCCAAACATCCGAATCAAGCAATGTCATGTGATTGTAATGTTTTTCATTTCTAGGCTCAGCTCAACCTTCTCTTATTTATTCACTCCTATTTCCCGTGACCTGCACAGCTAGTCTGCCGAGACTAGTCTAATAACACGACTCGGTCCTTTTCTAACCTGTCAAAGGCTGTGTTTGAGTCATTTTCTGAGAAAGAACAGGTTTTCTTGCTTGCAACTGTTTGAGACCGAATGAACAGGTTTCTATTCGCACTCCTGCCACATTCCACACCGGGATCTCACGGATAGGTGGACAGTTTTCTTCCACTGTTCAATTCTATTGGCTGCCACAGAGCTTTCACTTCCTCTTTTACCTGTCCAGGAGCAGGTGGGCAGGCCTTAGGGCGATACACGACGGCACGCTGAAGTCAGCAGAGGCTAAATGAGACCGTGCAGCAGTTACACTTCTGCTTTAAAATGTGCTGCAGTGTTGTGAAACTGGGAGTGAAACAGTGTCAGGGTTAAGAGGAGAAACCGAGTAAATGTGTGATACGAGGTGAGTGCACGAGTGAAGCTGTGAGCGAGGTGTGTGTGAAAGGACTGGTGTATTACTGGTGTTATATTGTCATTGTGGTGGAGTGAGTTTAATAACAAATCAAATTCAGCCTTAGTTAGTTCTTTGTTTTCGAGTTAAGTTTGGACAGATCTTGTCGTGAAACGCATTGCGTTAAACCCTAGGACAAAGACTGCAATAAAAAAATGAGTTAAATGCTTTGTGTATTAGGTTACACTTTTCATTTGGTATTAATTCATATCCAAAGTTTCTAAAGCTGCAGTATTTATGTGATTTATTTTTCCTTGTTTTGTTCTGCCCGTAATCTTTGTGACCACAGTATCCCTGGCGTGAGTAAACACTGAGCGTATGTCGGTGCTCTGTTGTGTGTGTGTGCTCTAGGGTGTGAAAGTTGGACTTTATACTGTGTGAATGTAACTTGGCCTGCGTGAGCATGCACATTTAGTTCTTACAATAATTATATTGTTGAAGGTACGAAATCCATATTTGCTGATCTGCCTGTGGAACCATTACGATTATTAAAAAATACTAATAAAGACGGGTGACCCTGACCAGGAAAACGAGGGTTGAGATGTCAACAAATGAATATAGTTTTACTTTGTGAGCATCTAGGTGTAAACATGCGTGTTGAGATTTGTGTGTGTCCTGCTTTTCCTGGTTATTTTTTATGCAGATGGAATGGAGCTTTTCTTTTAGAAAAGTTTGGCCTTCCAGGTCAAATTCTGTTTTGCTAACGTGACCTCGGCAGGGGACAAACTTGTGTGCCGTATTTCTGCAGACCGTACTGAACTATTAACATTTGAAAAGATGCCCATAAGGTCTGCACATTTGAAACGTGTCTTATACTGTATGCATTAGACCGCACAGTGTGTCACATTTAAGGTCATTTCTTTGTAGTGGTTTGTCATTTGACTATTTGGCCATGAGAATGTATGCATATTTTCACAAACGCTTTCACTGCTGTCTCAGGATTGTGGATTTGACCTGGACCAAATGTACAGTGAATGTATAATCGTACTGTATTTTTAACCAGAAGGCAGCCTTTCAGAATTTCAGTTTGTGAGAGTACAAATAATAGATGTGTTCAATTCTAGCCTAATTATGTATATTATTTTATAACAACACAGCGCTTATTTTAGTTTGTATGGGCTGAAACATTTGTGTGTATGGATTGACGATTATGTAGTAAATCATTGTTAAAGCTTTAATATTTAATGTATCAAAGTAACCCACAGGTTTCAAATCCTTTGTTTTAGAGCTACACGCCTAATTTAAGCAAAACAGCAAGGTTTTTTCCGGCTCACCGCCATGAGGGCATTGACTTAGACTGATGTTTTGCCATCCTGTAGCCTAAACACTTGGCTTTGTGTAGGTCTAGCTGATAAAACCATTCTGGGTTTTGAATGCCTGACTTATTTTGAATATTTGACCATGCGTATGACATGGACTCTGTTTGGTGTCTGTAGGTTAGTGTACTGACAGAGCAGGTGGAAGCACAGGGAGAGAAGATCCGAGATCTAGAAGCTTCTCTGGAGAACCACCTTCACAAACTCGTCTCCACTGAGGAGATGCTCCAGCAGGTACAAGCACCCCATACACCCACCCCAGTATGTGGTGACGTAACACTAAAAAGGGGTTTTAAACACAGGAACCCCTGACTGGTTGAATCCAAGCTGAACATCCAAGCTGGTCCAAGCTGTTTTGTTGGTCTGGTACTGGTTTGATGATCACATGTGGTGTGTCATACCAGTGTCCAACAGTTATATAAGACTTATATGTTCCAAGTTGGTCCAGGTTGCTTGAGCTGTTTAGTGCTGGTCTGGTTCTGCATTAGTTGGTAACCTTGCATTGTGTTGTTGGACATGCTGGTAATTTTTATTATTGCATTTATGTCAATTAGCAGACGCCCTTATTCAGAGCGACTTAGAATGAATACAGTTTTACAATCCAAGCAATTGTGGATTAAGGGCCTTGGTCTGGGACCCAACAGTAGCAGATGGTCCATAGTCCAATGCCTTAACCATTAGGCCACCACGGTCCCGCAATATGAACCATACATCAGCAATACAGCTTCAAATATCTCCTATTACTTCCATTTATAACACCATTAGACATTACTTGGGCGTTTAGGTTGTGTGGTGTTTTCGTGGACAATGAGGACTGGACACAGTTTACATTGAAAAGTACAGTGGTACCCCTGTAGCCGTCGTTAATTTATTTCACAAGCCATGTTGAGTGCTAAAAATTACGTGAACAGAGATCATTTTTATGTAACTTGGATTTTTCAGCCCCCCAAAAAATCCACATTTCATAATGTATTCTCTGCATTAATGAAGTTGTACCGCATATATAAACATTAAACATTCTTAGACGCAATCAAACAATAATTATTTTAAAATAAGAAATGCGTTCAAACTGAACTTCACTTACCACATACCAGTCTCATATTCCACTGCTGTGATCACATGGTTCTCTGTTTTCCTTTTTTTGATTGACTGATATCTAGAACATATAGTATCTCACACTGGGTGGCTCGCGACCCCGTGTTGATTAGGCAGAAGATAACGGATGAATTAATGAATTTTAGCCAAATGTTTTCAATGTGCAGAATAACATTTTATTTTCTAAGCTAATCTTCACTGATATAAACAGCTTAAACTGGATTTTCTTGCCAATTTGAAAGTACCTGCACATACAGTGTAATCAGAACAGTCACTGTCATGACTTCATGTGACTATTATCAGCAGTCATCTAAATACCACCCAAGAGCAAGGTCAGTTTGACTTGTTTGACACTGATCAGATTGCAGGGATTCTCTACTGTAAGTCCATCATATGTATTCTGCTGATTTCAGCATTTGAGCCTCTTCTTCTGCCATAATTATATCCAGATGTGCAGAACAGAGCAACCCATCATTTCATGTGTGTGTAATACAGTTTCCAGCTAGATCACGAGTGTACCAGTTCAGTAGGTGCTCTAATGTAATGGGAGATCTGGGTTCTGAATGCTAGGTGTGTTATAATATAATTTAAATAAAATAAGTTTTAAGTTTTTCACCGACTTCGGTCGGTGTTTTCCGCTAAAAACAGTAGATCAGCAGTAAGTAGATGCTAATCTAAGCTGCTTTCATTTATCCGTTGCTGGCCTTTTGCCATTGGGCTTAGGAAAATGGCAGAAGCAAAAACCTGACGATAGGCTAAAAGCACTGTTTATGCTTGGGTTTTTATTAACTGGACTGATTCAGTCTGAAAGGCCGAAACTCTGAAAAGAGTGAGCATGTGAGAAACCAACTCGGACCAGCAGCTAGCCAATACAAATGAAATTCATTTGATTATTTTCCTTTTTATTTCATTTGATTCCGTATAGTTTTTATCGAATGTCGTTTTGCTTACTGTCATTTGCTTTGATTTTTAAAGTTTATTTTAGTTCATATATTTTTTTATTACTTGTATTCATTTACTTTTTTACTTTTCAGGTTCCTTTGTCTTTGTAATTATTGCTCTTACTCGTTCAGAACTTTCCAATCGTTTTTCATTTTTATGTTCACCTAACCTTCGTTTATCGTCTCCTTTTACATTTAACGTTGCTTTAAAAAATGTTTTCATTTACTTTCTGACTTTTTTTTTTTACATTTCCTGGTGGTGTACCGTTTACCTTTGCTTGATATTTTCTTTTCATTTTTTTACTTTCACTTCATTTGTCGTCTTCTTTTTTTCTTGCCTTTAAATTTTAATTCTACCTTTCTTTTAATTTATTGGGTTTTTTTCTCCATTTACTTTCCATTTTTCATGTTACCCATGTCCTACTCTGTTACAATTTCCTATATAAGTTTATTTAATTTCCTTTACTTTTTAATGTTGATTTCCATTTCCGTTTTGAACTTTTTGTCATGCATATCTAAATAGGAAATACAAAAACGATTAAACTGCATGATCGATTACCAGTAACATTCTTCCCATTGAGTCTAATTTACTCTTGCGTGTGGATAAGCCACATTTATTCACGTAATTTAAACGAACTGAATCTGTAACGGGTTTGAATCACAGTGGGAAACAGTGGGATCTGTTCTGCATCATCCTGTGTGATCTCCGTTCCAGAAACTCCCCATAACTCCCAAAAGCAGACGGTAAACAAATAAATCTTGCACCAAGGTGCAAAATACTGTACTTAAACGAGTAAACACACATGCAGGTGTGCCTGAACAGCAAATGATGTATAAAGAAGTAGTTCTAAGGCAGCTTTCACACAGCTGAACACAGTATGATTATAATCAGATACAGATGGAATGTCAGGAATCAGAGACAGAGTGAGATAGACAGATGAATAAAGAATCCTTTTGGGTTCTTTAGCTTGCCTGAACATGAGCGACCCAAAAATGATTGGTGTTAGAAGTTCACTTCTGTAATTTCTTTACATTAAAAGAAACCTAAATCATTCAGAGGGCATTGCCAAAAAGCCACAGCTCCTAAGAACAACAGGCAAAGTAAAGTTTAGCAGTCCCCCCTCAGGTACAGTTTGGCTTCTTTATATGCGAGTGTAGTCTATCATTAGTGTGTACGTCTTTGTGATGCCCATTGAACACTTTAACAGCCGTAGAGTGGCAGCGCCAGTGTCATCTGCAGAGCAGAGGGATGTAAGTGGTTTAATTAAACCTTGCTGAAAGCCTCATGAGCCTGACAGATCCCTTTATAGTAGGTGGTATAAAAAAGCCTACATGCAGAGACTCTCTGCAGAAGAAGACATTTATTAACAACTTTCCATAATACAGTGGACATTTTTGTTGACAACCCACACCTTGGTTACTATAATCTCAGAAAATGGCTTAGTGGTTAAGTATACAGGTCTGGTGTCTAAAAGGTTCAGAAAACTGAGCATTCAGTTCCCTGAATGTTCCCAAGCTGAAAGGGCCTTAAGCAAGACTACCGACTACTCGGCTCCTTGGAATGTATTCTTATATTTTTGTATATATTTCGTAAGTTATGCTCTAGGTACCTCGGTTCTCGTCCACCTCAGAACTCAGTAAATTAGTTTCTCGATGCAATATGAATAGAAAAATGTCTCGGTTCTCGTTGTTTGCTCGGTACTCGGAAAACTTGCTTGACTCGTATGATTCGAACTGCATGACTCGTCTCAGCCGAAACTCAATTTACGATTCAATACACAGTGATTCAGATTCCGAATAGCTCTCACTCAGGAAGGATCTCGGTTTCTCTTTATTTTCACTCCTGCAGTACTGTATTCTTGGTGTAAATAAGTCCCTGGCGATCCTAAAATGGTTAGTAATGACAGCCAAACTAAAACAGGAACTGAATCCATTTGACTTTGAGGCTGAGCAGTTACAGTTAACAGCTCGTGTTGCTTTTACTTTTGACTTTTCAATCCCTTCCTCGCTAAATCACATGATGTTTTTTAAAACTTTTATTGGGGTGTTTTAGTATGGTGGTATTAATGATTTTGACTCCTTGTAGATTAATGTAAGTGTTACATATTTCGTGTTTAATAGGCTCTGCTATCATTCAGTATACAGCATTAAACTCTGTTTATGGTGCTTTTAGATTGGATAATGGGTTAGTCTGGTTTACATTAACAATTACGTCAGTTAGCAGACGCCCTTATCCAGAGCGACTTACAATTAATACGGTCTTACAATCCAAGAAATTGTGGGTTAAGAGCCTTGCTCAGGGATTTAGCTGTGGCAGAGGTGAAATTTGAACCTTGGACCTTCTGGTCCATAGTCCAGTACCTTAACCACAGTCACAGTTGGGTCTGATCAGGGAGCACATCCAGGGAACTCCATTTATGTGTATAAGGGCTTAAACAGTGTGGATTTTCTGGAGGACTGGAGCGGATTAATACAGGTTACACTATTCTTTATTGGTTTCCAGTTCTCGACAAGCTGTACCACTGTTATCTTTTTGTTTTTGCATTACTACATTCTGCAAGAAAGTGCAGTAAAGATGGAATTCTGCTGTACAACCTGTATCTCATTGGTCAAGTATTCTTGCTACTCATTAACATTTTCTGTTACTTAATAGTATTGTGTATTAGTATTAGGGTGTAAGGACACTTGCCAAACAATGTCAGGGACATTATACTAATGTTGTGCCCTGGGGGTTTAAATCCCACCTCTCCCGAACTCCTTAAACAAGGCATTTAATCTACTGTTGCATAGGTTTTAAACCTCTGTGGATAAGGCCTTAACACATATAAACTTATATGGACATTATCATGTAACTAAAAAGCAGCAAAAGCACTAAAAAGACTTCCAAATGTCATGAAACCCACTGAAATGTTCTGTTTTAGTAAACTCAATGATTGTTTACATGCACTTATTAATGCTATTACTGCAGAAAATCAGATTTGATCAGTAATCTGATCAACGGGTTTACATGAAAAAAGGGGATTTCTACTTTGCAACCAACCAATAATCTCGCAGAGGGATGTGATGTAAACATAACTATGATATTGTTCATTTCCTCGAGGGTGTATACTGTTTCAGAGTCTCCCCAAAGTATTTGGGAAAAAACCTGAATGGAAACTAAACTGGAAGCCGTGTCAGAAAACTGAGGCAACTAAGTGAAATCTGACTAACAGCTAAAATCCAGCTCTTTTTAATTGATTTCTAGATTATCTGAATCAAATCGAGACCTGCTCTGATGGAAAACCGGAATATGCTGTTTATATGAACACCTGAATAATGCGAAACAATCGAAATATTACGAGCACGTGTATGCATGCGGCGACACAAGTCCAACACAATTGTTCGTACACACCACACGGTTCATTCATCCGTCATTAAATAAAATTTCATACTTTCCCAAATGTCACATCACAGCCTGGGTTTTCTTCCCACCGCCTACAGGATTCTGAACAGCCGTGACATGAGGCTCACCCACTGTGATTATGGGAATTTGTTTAATTACCCCTTAAGAGACAAGTCATAAATCTGCTGGGCCGGGCCCTGCTTTTAAATCTTATCGTGCGGGACGGTGCATCGGAGAGTGTGTTTACACAGCCGGTGGACGTGTGCTGCACAATCCGATAAGCCAGTCGGGATTCGCCTCCTGATAAGCACAAAGCTGTTTCAGCTGTTGCTCTTTTGAAGCTCAAGCGGCGTCCCATTACGAGGCGTACAATAATCGGTGCAGCTCTGCGCTAGTGTTTGGTAGCGATGTTCCGACCTTTACTGGATTGTAAAGCCTGACTGGGAATCAGTCTGTGGTTGTCATTTTTTTTGCATTTATGGATTGTTTGCATTCTTAAAGGAAAGGCTCTGTGAAGGGGGAAAAAAACTGTTTTCTCCATGCTACAAAACAAATTTTCTCCGTGCTACAAATATTGTTGCTAAGCCAAGCGTCCAGGGCACACCCATGCCTACACCCTGCATTCTCTGAAGCCCCGACTCTTCTGACCAGGAAACCAGGGTTATAACATGAGAAAAAGCCTTGGCCTGAATGAATTAAGTAGGTCGTGACAAAAGCTTAATTCTTTGGCCACTCTGCTATGCTGCTCACAAAAATGAGGGGATATTTTATTAGTTATTAGAATTTTGCGAGCAGTGTGATTTAAGGAATCTTATGTTTTTGATTATTGTCCTGCTGGAGGATAAAAATCAAGTCCAGTTCTTGGCAGAGGTGTCCAGATTTTCCTTTTAAGTCTTTGTATCTTCACAACATTCAGGGCGTTCCTAGGAAATAAAGTCACATCATAACAGATCCCTCAGCATTTTCCTCATCTGCCCTTAAAACCTTAGTCTTTTCAATCATAGTTCTAGTAGTATCTGCTGAATAACCCTGGGGAAGATGGGACTTTTGTGTTTCGATTAAGTCGGTTCTTTTGGCACACCTTTCAAATGGTTATATGGCTTGAATGTGGAGTCGACTTGGAGACTTGATAATTCCGTCTTCAGACATGGTCCTTGGAGATCTGGAACACCTTCCAAAAACACTGAATGTATAAAATCTGTGTTCCTTAAAGAAAGATTGGAGGGTGTTTGCGTATTTCTGTCTCTCTACAGTGTATAATATCATTCAATTAGGAATCTGGAGGAAATTTGGGGCATAAAGGGTAAGAATGAACGCCCGTGATCTTCGATCCCTCAGACGGCACTGCTTTGAGCATCATTATTCATCAATAGCTGATAGAAGCACGTGGGTAGTTCATTACTTTATCTCATGTCCAGAAGCAGTGTCAATTTTCTAGGCTCAGAGGGATTTAGGATGAACCATCAGACAGTGGAAACTGTTTTATGATCAGACGAATCAGTATTGCAGATCTTTTTTTTTTAATAAATCAACACTTTGTACTCCGAAATGAAGACCACCCAGACTGTTATCAGCAACAAGTCCAAAAGCCAGGCTCTGTGATGGTATGGCGTTGTGTCAGTGTCCTTGGCAAAGGTCATTTACACTTCTGTGATGGCAGCATTAATGCAGAAAAGTACATTCTTAGAGCAGCATATGCTGCCTTCAAGATGTCTTTTTCTCCAGGGACGGCCATGCATTTTTCAATAAGGCAAGGACTAAACTATGCAAATCCTATCCAATCTTCTTTGAATAATGTTTTTTTACACTTTTGTTGATAAACTGGAGGTGGCCAACGTTGGTCCTCAAAGACTCTTTGTCTTTTGTGGATACTGCTTATGTACCAAACCTGCCAGAAATGACATTACTATTCAGTTTTTTTACCTCATTACAATCTCTAAATTTCCTCACCACAACTTTTTTGGAACATCTTACATTCCTGAAATGCAGAAATGGATGTTCGTTGAACAAA
Source organism: Parotocinclus haroldoi (assembly GCA_034779995.1). NCBI lineage: Eukaryota > Metazoa > Chordata > Actinopteri > Siluriformes > Loricariidae > Parotocinclus > Parotocinclus haroldoi. The sequence continues at coordinate 620 of JAUZST010007189.1, read as the reverse complement.
TGAATGAAGTTGATCAGACAAATCCTGCAACATCTTGGGTTCATACTGTCCGCAATGTTATACAAGTCAAAGTAAGGTTATTTCTGCAAAAACAGGGTTTTCCTGTTTGCATTTTCTGTACTCTGTCACTTTTATTCTGACCAGGTGTTGTAGCAGGCGCCCTAATACAAGCGAATCAAAACTGATACAGATTTACAAAATGCAATCCAAGCAATACTGATGTAAGGGCCTTGCTGTGGCAGTGCTGAAACGCTGAACGCTGGACCTTGGAACCCATCCTCCTCTGGGTGACATTAGAAAAGTAATCAATGTTCTTGATATCTCGAACTTGTCCAATCGGAGGATGTTTCAGTGAAACAAACCCTCTGTTCTAATGAATAAATTAATTGCAGAAGTGTCTTTTTCTTGGAATGGGAAGCGGTTGTGAAATGTAGGCGGAGGCTGAGTGTAATCTCATGTGACTAACTATGCAGCAATGATCTTTATATAGTATTGACTGCGTGTGTGTGTGTGTGTGTGTGTGTGTGTGTGTGTGTGTGTGTGTGTGTGTGTGTGAGTGCGTGCGTGCGTGTGTGTGTGTGTGTGCAGTAGTAATGCTCTAATGGGATCACCAGGCTGCT
>JAUZST010007188.1:0-14344 GCA_034779995.1 Parotocinclus haroldoi | reverse complement strand
ACACACACACACACACACACACACACACACACACACACACACACACACACACACACACACACACACACACAGACATAGTATACAACTGTGCTTTTTTCATACTTACAAACTGAATTTCAGTCACAAACCTCCAGCACACGTGTTATAGAGGGGCTGTCTGTTTGACGTAAATGTAGACTGCTTTTTCGACACAATTTAGAGGGGCACAGCTTGCCAATCAGTCACAGGGTAACAGCTATGTGTTAAACGAAGACTCTTAAACACTATACAGATTACGGGATTTAACACTAAAGTGAACGTTGCTCTGCCATTAATGAAAACTGAAGAACACTAAACTAAAACTAAGGAATATTGTATTAATCCTGCTTCAGTTTTGTACTTTTAGTGGCTAAAATGCGTAGCTACAAGATGTCATTACCTTGCCTGCATCATGGCTGACATTCTCTAAAATATTTTGCTTGCCCGTTAATTCATGTGGAAAAAATCTGTAGAATATAACTCCGATTGAAAGACGTAGCCTCTGAAGCTACGGGAAAGATGCTGGGGAATTATGCGAATAAAAATAAAAATGGATGTAGATCTTAAAACAATCACTTTATTAATGATATTAATTCTAGACGGCATGCTGCTTCATACCTTCTCACGTCTTATAATGGATGTAACTGAAGCTATCAAAGCGTGGTTCAATGTGTACAAGCAGATCTGATGTGCCATGGTGTTAGCGATTATGCAGTAAGAGTTGTAGATGGATGTACTGCACATAATTTTAGAGGAGGGTTTGGGGTTATAAATGACACGAAAGGATGTGTGTTGGACCGGAATGTCTCTTTTGTCAGCATGTCTCACACTGAATACGCAAAACTTTGGCGTCAAAGCCTAAGGCAACTCTCACGTCTTGAACACGCCACATAATCATTGGATCAAATGCCTGCACTGTGACATGGAAGCCAGAATCTGCACATGTGACTGCCATAGTGAGAAAGTCAAGCAAACGTCCAAAGCTATTCACTTACACACACATGCACAGACATGGTCACATATCACATCTCAACCTCATTATCCTGCACACACGTTATCTTTACAGCCTCACAACGTTTCTTCGTATGTTATTACTTGTGATCTTGATCAGTTCTTGAGCCTTGTTTTCTTATCTCAGCTCTGTTCACATGGAGGAAGCCTCAGCAGTGATGCAGGGAGCCCAGGGCATGCTGGTGCAGAACTGGCCCACAGTCTCCAGTGCTGCAGGTAAGACCCTTACATTTGCATAATTGGCCTTTCCATAAGGTTGCTATTTCTTTTAAAACACCCAAACCCTTAAAACATAAGTCTACCACAACTGGATGTTTAAAAAAGTTTTTTGTGTGATTTTAAAGTAATACATCTCCTGTGTCATATGTTTCGCTTCACATTTTCCTGCTGTGAAAGCCATGTCAGATGAAACTGCATTAAGAAATAGAATTACTTATTTTGTATTATTTACAACATTCCAAAAAGCTGTCTTATTAGATGCTCACTAGATGAAGAATAATGATGTATATGCCCAATAGGACAGACTCTGTTATTAAGCCATGATTTTGGCTTTATTTGGCTTTATATGATAGGCATTGTTGGATTCCAATGATAGCGAGAGAAATGGCATGCATTCATGTGGTCATGTAAAGTAAATTACTCACGTTAGACCAAACGGAGAAAAATATATTTTTGTAGTAATTTAAAAATCATTAGGTTTAGGGTTACGGTTAACATTACAGTTACAGACGCAGAGGCATAGTCTCCTGGCAGTGGGTAAATGGGTTAGGGTTAGGATTAGAGTCACAGTGGCATCGTCTCCTGGCAGTGGGTAAATGGGTTAGGGTTAGGGTTAGTTGACCCTAGGGTTAGGGTTAGAGTCACAGGGGCATAGTCTCCTGGCAGTGGGTAAATGTGTTAGGGTTAGGGTTAGCTGAAATTAGGGTTAGAGTCACAGGGGCATCGTCTCCTGGCAGTGGGTGAATGGGTTAGGGTTAGGGTTAGGGTTAGAGTCACAGGGACATCGTCTCCTGGCAGTGGGTGAATAGGTTAGGGTTAGCTGACCCTAGGCTTAGGGTTAGAGTCGCAGGGGCATCGACTCCTGGCAGTGGGTGAATGGGTTAGGGTTAGAGTCACAGAGGCATCGTCTCCTGGCAGTGGGTAAATGGGTTAGGGTTAGCTGAAGTTAGGGTTAGAGTCACATGGGCATCGTCTCCTGGCAGTGGGTGAATGGGTTAGGGTTAGGGTTAGAGTCACAAGGGCATCGTCTCCTGGCAGTGGGTGAATGGGTTAGGGTTAGCTGACCCTAGGGTTAGGGTTAGAGTCACAGGGGCATCGTCTCCTGGCAGTGGGTTAGGGTTAGGGTTAGCTGACCCTAGGGTTAGGGTTAGAGTCACAGGGGAGCATCATCTCCTGGCAGTGGGTAAATAGGTGAAGGTTAGATGATAGAAAATAGATAAAAACATAAACAAGTATTTATAGCTTTTGTTCTGCGTAACAATTGCATTTTATTACCCAGCTTTATATTTTGTTTTTTTTTGTTTTACAGTGTATTACAAAGTAATAAAATGTTTCCATTCTGTTTATTTCGTCAAAATCTGAATTCTGTTTTGATGAGGGACAAAAATGCAGACTAGATTAGATCAAATGACAACTTAGGTTATTGAGAGTGTGTGCACTTTCCACTGTGCATAAAATAAATGAAGGAAAGACAGAGAAAGAAAATTGGGAGGGCTGGACTTGCACCCTTCAAGAGTGACAAGCCCCTATGGTGGTCCTGTTGCTAGGGAACGTCGTGTGACTTGTTTCCAGGCAACTGCACTGAACATCGGGATGCTGCTGCTGCTGCTGCTGCTGCGGCAGGGAAGCAAAGATGAGGGAAGCAGTTTCCCTAGCAACCATTCATACAGCGAGTAAAAATGGGGAAGAAAGGATTTACTGAGAAATACAGAATGTCTGGTATTATGGATCAAAAAGGGGGCAGTGTGAATAAAATAGGAATAAACCTGCAGTGTAAATGCTTGTACTGCAAGATATTTATCATGCAATAGTCAAACAGATACACACACCCAATAAGATTTGACAGATATTCAGCTAATCTAGAACATAGGCTGGTATTCCAGCACTCCTTCTGGGTACCATGGTAACCTCTTTAGGTATTATCAGTAAAATTCTAAGATCCTCAGTCTGAAAAGCTGTATGTGGAGGTATGAGCATATGGGGGTAGTGGTGATCGTTTGATTTTTTTTTGCAGTGCTGCTGGAATTGTCTTGCACCCAGAGAACGCTTACACAAAATTTGCCATGAATGCAAGCAGACATGAGAGTGAGATATAAAATCGTGTTACAATGGTCACAGAACATGCACCGCAAAACAATGTTGACAAGAACAAGATAAAAATATATAAAAACATCACACAAAAACATATATACTTAGTGAGATAAAATAAATAAGCAATACTAATACTAAATCTTAAATCAAGTGAAAAGCCCTTATTCTATATTTAAAATTCAAATAGTGGACCGACATCCTGTCTATGGTTTACTAGTCCAACCGACTAGGCACCTGTGACCCTAACCAGGATTAATTGGTTAAGACAATAAATGAATTAATGCATGAATTTGTGCAAAAGAAAACGTACAAATTGACTGGTGAGTTTTTTGTGCCTTATTACACAAATTGTGCCTCACTAAGCCCCAAATTACTCAAAACGTAAAATTCCTTAAGTGATCAAGGTAATTCTTCTAGAAATAAGCAAAGATAACCTTATCGTGCCTGGCAAGACAACAATTCTTTTTGGGAGAAAAACATTTGATGCTTTGATATCAAATCATTTACTTAAAAAAGAATTGATTTTCCTCTAATTACCATAACTAAACTGCAAAATACAAAATCTTTTTTATCTTCCTTGCTGTGTAAACATCTCTATTTCAGAAACGAGCCATAAAACTTTATTTCTACTGAAAGAGGAAAATGAACAGAGCCTGTCCTGCATTGCGCCTGATTGGCTGAAAAAATTGATTTAAACCATGGAGGGTGCTGATCAATATAAGGTCTGCTTGGACTTGCTGCTTGGACTTTATTGCCCTGACACCAAGGTGCAGGCATGTGACTTTAGCAAGCTGTAATCATTGTTAACAAGAAGCAGCTGTCTGACACCTCATTTAAACCAGCAGTGAAAAATTGGTATCTTTATTGGGTGCTGCCAGTAAACAGTAATGTTTTTGTGTGTCTGTGAGAATCTGTGAAAAGAAAAGTGTGAAAGAGAGTTTTTGTTTACTTTTTGTTGTGTTTTTTTTTCTGAAAAAAAAAAAACAATAAAGCAGAAAATAATTAGAATATTAAATTAGTTCTAAAGGAAGAGGAGCTCAGGGGCAGAAGAGTTTTGGAAACAAATGAATAGAAAGAGATGTGTAAGAGAAAAGGGGAAGTAAAAAAAATTAGCTGGAAAAGTTCAAATTTGGATTTAAAGTTGAAGTATGGTGGGATAAAAACAAACATAAAGAAATCCCGCTGGCTTCTCTGTGCCCGATCTCATCTGAGATGGACTGAGTGGAAAAGTGTCCTGTGGTCTGACAGGAAAACATATCAAATGTTTTTGAAAATCATGGACGTTGCGTCCTCCATGCCAAAGAGGATATAGCATCTCTGATGGTATGGGGGTGTTTTAGTGCCCATGGCATGGGTAACTTGCACATCTCTGAAGGCACCATTACTGCTAAAAATGTACATAAAGTTTTTGTAGCAACATATGCTGCCATCCAAGGAACCACTTTTCAGGGTCATCCCTGATTATCTCAGCAAGACAATGCCGAGCCACACTCTGCTACAACAGCTTGGATTTGTAGTAAAAGAGTTCTGGTACTAGACTGACCTGCCTGCAGTCCAGACCTGTCTCCCATTGAAAACGTGTGGCACAAAATACGACAAGCAACCCAGCCTTGATCTATATGTTTTAAGTCAGAGGGACAAATTTACTGGTTGTACCTTGTGTATGACACTAACATAATTCTCCTTTATTTTATTGGGGAATTTCTGTTGAGATATCCATATAAATATATGTTCCAAATTGGTCAAATTCTGTTGTCTTTTACTCTTTCCGGACTAAATAACCTCGATATGCATATTTGTACGTTGTTTGATTCAGTATTTTGTCTATTTTTAATACTGCTGTACCTAATATTTTCTATTACAAGAAGTATTAAAAATAAACTGAGCTTTCGTTCAGAGTTTCAGCTGGTAATTCACCTTAAGTTGACCATATTAAAATCTGATATATGATATATTCTATGGAACACAGGTTTGATGAAATATTAATAGGTTGTCATTCACACAATAGTTTGAATGAATTAAACTATTATTTGCATGCTAAATACATTTTCATCTCTCTCCTACACAGATGGGGAGGCTGAAGGACAGCTGTCTCCTCCTGTTGGAGCCGGGATCAACAGTAACAGTTGGAGCTTCCGCTATGGTGCTGGCCAAGGTTACGGCCCCCCACCGGCTTTAAAGCCAGGGGAGCTCCCTCCTGAAGCCTTCATAATTCCAGGATCCCCTGCCATTATTTCCATTCGGCAAGATCCGGGTGCCATGGATGATAAGGGTGACTTTATCACCTTTGGAAAGAAAGAGGAAGCGAAAAAAAAGAAAAAGAAGAAGGATAAGAAGGACAAGAAAGACAAGAAAGATAAAGGAAAAGATGATGGAGAGGAATAGGAGTACCAGCTAAAGTGGCTAGCAAAACACTGAAAGAAAAAATTAAAAGGACATATGAGAGTGTAGAGTGGAGGGAGGACCATTAACTATGGTTCTTTACATTTGCAAGCCCTACCCTGTGCTGATCAGATAAAGCGTTTCAGAACCCAACCACAATGACTCCCACGAGGTGTAATCCGCTATTTCACTACCCACCTTGGAAGTAACTAATCTCCGACTGCAGTTTTTGAGTATAAACCATGGCTATACACACCTTAAATCTCAGTATGTGAGGTAAGCCTGACATCAGACCATCACCCGAACCGGGACTCTGAGACAGGAATTTGTATTTATAGCCTACTTGACCCAAAGTATCATTGTAAAATATGATGATATGATCAGTACGATCAATACTGATTATACTTCAGGGGTAGTACAATAGTAATGTGTAAAAATGATACTTGGATTTGCCAGTACTGGTACTGCCTTTCAGAAATCTCGCTTAGACCTGTTTATGCTTTGCTTCGTCTTATAGAGGGATAATACTGGGTATTTACAGTCCAGCATTGGAATTCACATACGATTCACCTGCAAACTGGTTCTGTAGGCCAGTGCAGTCCACTTAATCTGCCCATGCATGTCCGATATTACTAGATATTTAAATCTAGAAGATAAGCAGGAATGTAGCTTGTTGCTTCATTTCCACATTGCCTCTGTTTTTAATATTTGATTTTACTCCAAAACAAAAAAAACCCTAACAAAACAGCTCACTCCCTGCACCAACTCTGTCTTTCAGTGCTTACATACCCCCGTCTCACCTTATAAAGGTTCCACAGCCAAAATTGCCCCCTAGTGGCTGTAATGCTAGGTTGGACTATATAGCGGATTGTAATGTCTGCACTGCTAATGGACATCCCAAACCTTCTGCGTTTTGCAGTAGTAAAACATGAGCTATTTCCTTTCACAAACAAGTGATTAAGCTGCAATTTGAATTGTGTGAGGAGTGTGTGGTACGGGTTATGTAGACCGTGGAGCTTGTCTTATTAAAATATGGTACACTGCTCACAAACATTAGGGGATATTTCAAAATGAGAACGAATGGACAGTCTGATCCTGTCCACGCCACTTCACTGTCAGTGTGTTTTGGCAGTCGTGCATGAGCATACACCCTCCTGAACAGTCAATGTGTGCCTCTCTTGTCTGGTTTGACATGCTTCTGTTCACCGCCATGAATATGTCACTTGCAACTCAATCACCATAATCGAGTGTGCATCTCATTTGCGAAAACGAATTTATTTGACTCTTCAGTTGCTTTTTTGATGATCTTGTGTAATTAAATGAAGTCAATTTGAATTGCTTCATATTCATTTTGAAATATCCCCTTAGTTTTGTGACCGGTGTAGTTTGGTGGAGAATGCTATAGCTGTACAAACTCTCAAATGCCACAAGGTTTATGTCTTTATTTTCTTTATTTTATTATCTTTGAATTTTCCATCTGTTTTTCAGATTTTTCTCTTCCTTTGTCCCAGCTTCAGGGCTATAAGTCATGATCGTGGTGATCATGGTAGGATGGATGCTAGCGCTGCTATAATTTGCATTCTCACCAAACAATACACGATCACACAGCCTCCTTCAGGTGTGGTTAATTGCTGTCAGATCACTAAGTGACTGTTTGCATGTAATACGCAGATGAAACGAAACCTATATATAGGTAAATATATAGTTAGATAGAATATGTTTTCCATATTTATTTTTAGCCATTCCTCTCGAAAACAGACAAAACACCTTTAAATGAAGCTCTACGGAATTACCCATTCATATTAGTCCGTATCATTGCACAAAGAGAAAGCAAGAGAGAGAAAGAGAGCGAGAGAGAACCGATGCAACATTCACAGGAGGAAAGGGAAAAGGTGTTAACCTCCTTTGCATCAACATTAACCATTCTAGATGTATGTAATGCTGTAGTGTTATGCTCTGATTCTTTTTTTTTTTTTTTTAAAGATATCCATATATATGTATCTGAATTCATGAAGGAACACCGTAATGTGGATCTGCTTTTATTCTCCCGTCTATGAAACTTTTTTTCATAAAATGCTCTGTAAAAACCACAATAAAAATGTATAAATCATGTAAAAACGAGGAAAAAAAATCTGTCTGTGTACTCTGCTTGTGTGTAGTGAATGTCTTTCAGTCATCCAGTGCCATCATGCTCTTAACTTTGATGGTGCAAATCTTTTGAACCTTTTGTACACCTACCTGCTCATCAGTGTAGTGGTGGACTTTTGCTTTCTTTAATCCCCTGCTGCTTTTTCTTTTTTATATCACTTTATGAACTCTGGTAATGTGTTTTGTTTATAAATCACAAATAAAATTTTCTTTCATATGTACCTGAGATTTGCTCACGTTTCTTGTGTGTGTTAAGGTTTCTGTCTCTTAATGCTTCAGGTCTTGTTGTTAGGGCCCGTCTAATAATCATAATAATAATAGTAACACTACTACTAATAATAAATCTAATTCTAATAAACCATATTACGAGACAAATATATACAAATTGTGTTTTAATAAAATACCCCTAAACTGTACTGTAATACAGTTTTTTAAAAGTATTTTATTCACAATGTAATTTATTTTTTACTAGTGTCTTACTCTACATTTTCCCCTAAAAGAAGTCTACATTATTATAGTTTTTAAAATGATATTTTAAATATGTTTTCTCTTTATCTGTTCTGCTTTTATAATGTCTTGCATATTAAACATTAAGCAGGTTTAGTTCCTTATCCTACTCTTGGTTCCCCCTTTATGTCTTCCTTATAACATTTCGGGAGTTTTTTAAACTACTGGAAGCTACTTTTTGAAGCAACTAGGCTTGCTCAGTTTTGTATTGGGCTTAGATAATAGAAGCAAATTGTGTAGCTGTTTATAGAAACCATAAAATGTGCTATAGAAATCAAAATCTGACTTTGACACTGTTTATGCTGGTGCTGCTAATGATAAAAAATGTAATAATGATTTTAAATGATGATTAATATGGTGGGCATCTTTTTTAGGTAGTTACTGGTAACTCCTGGTTTTCCTGTGCTCAGGCAGCTCTTTGTATTCCCTTGTTGTTTCCTTATAGTACCTTGGATTCTGTGTTAAGCTGGGACAAGATCACAGCTGTTATTCAGCAGCTAAAGTTACTGCCATTATAACAACTATAACTATTGTTACTACTATTGTAACATCTCCTCCTACTACTTCTAGTACTATCAGTTACACTATTAATAATAATACAATGTGCAATATAATAATAGTATAAATTATAACAACTACTCTTTGTTATATTCCTTTTCACATTTTTTTATATAATTACTTGTGTCCTTAACAGCTTGTGTTAACTGAAAATCATAGGGTATTTTGTTCCCCATTGATCTACAGTGATCTGAGTGATTAATGAAACTTATGCTGCCTGGGATAAGTAAAACCAGATGGTGGCACAGAGTTAATCTTGTTGTCTGGGGTTTGAGATTTGACTCTCAAAGCACGTATTATCTTTGCAGCTACAACAGAAATGCCAGAAATTGGTTAAATATTTAAAGCATTAGAACAAGCAGATGCATTTACCAGACTGACAGACTAAATTTATGCAATATTCATAAATAAATGATCATATATTAATTGCTGTAAGGGTATATAAACTCAGGTAGGAACTGAATATGTTAAATACATGTTAGTTGTGCAACATTTCATGTAATCACCGGGGATTTATCTTTCAAGTCAAATTTAATTTCTAGACCACACTTTTATCTATTATAAGCCCAGCCAATCTACTAATCAGTTTATAGTTTCTCTTTCACATTGTTAAAGCACTGGAATATTTTCGGTGGTCTTATTATTTTTTTAAAGTATTTAAGTATTAAGTATATAAAGTATCAAGCATTTTGTCAATTGAAAATTGAGGTTTGATCAAATGAAAACTTCATTAATATTAAACAATTATAACATTGGCTGTTAGGAACACATTAATAGTACATGATATTCCGTGTTAATTTAAATGTGAGACAGTCATAGCCCTTCTAATTGAGACATATTTTATAATAACCCTTTTATATATTAAATACAATGTTGCTTTTTTTTTTTTAAATACGAGACCCAAACCTTTTCCTTATTTCAGTCAACTATTGTCTGCATTTCTGTGTTTTCTATGATTAAGGGTGCATAGTTTCATAGCCTTTCGAAAAATGCTTATTTAATATATGAGCAAAAAACCTTTTTTTGTTAGAGTAAATTGTACTTTATTAGACTGGGTTTTGGGTTCTCGGATGTGTAAGGCTTTTACTTTTAACTTTTAATTAGACTGAGACCAGAGTATATAACAGTATATAACAAACTAGAATATTAGGAATTAGGACTGGAACATACAGAAGATGTTTTTCTCTAGTCCCTTTTTAGAAATGACACCCCAGCGTGTCCAAAACTAATAAAATGACTTTTTTTGTTGTTGTTTTTTTTGCTTCTTAAACATAAGCTTGTCTCTGATGAGTTGAAAAACTTAGAAAGCAAATGGTTTAGACATATTTTAATTTAACAAATATGGCACCCCCTTGCCTTCCCAATGATATTGATATATATGATATTCTCAGATTTGTTGGTGTCTTTCCAGTCACAGTTTGGTGCTGTCTGTGGTGCTGAAAACACTACTTTTACAATCTCACTATTTTGGTTGCTTACAGTTTTTTTTCTAACATTTTTACATTTGTATGTTTCTTTTATTTTATTGGTTAATGTATTAGTGACATTAAAATGTATATATATGAAGTGCCATGTTTTTACTTCTTGTTTTACCCTGCAATTTATTGAAACGCCTCACAGTGTCGCTCTTTACCAGTATTAAATTCCGCACTCTTAGAAACACCCATTTTTTCCATATTTTATAATGCAAGTTTCGAACGACATGCATATCCGAACAGTGCCACACTGAGTATAAGATCTCTAAAAATACCTACGCTAAAATCTGAAAAAATAACAAAAATGATCACGTTTTTCTTGTTTTGTGTAGTGGCATTTTATTCTTTTCTCACCCTGTTTGCTGCGGCAGAGATTCGTTATTCTGTACCCGAGGAAACAAAGACCAAATACGTTATCGGAAGTCTAAGCAAGGACCTCAATCTAGACCCAAAGAGTTTGAAATCCCGCAAGGCCAGGCTGGATTATCAAGGTGAAGGACGATATTGTGGAGTGGATCTGGATACGGGAAAGGTAATCGTTTTGGAGAGAATAGACAGAGAAGCGCTCTGTGGAACAACCTCACCCTGCGTTTTGCATTTTGAGTTTATTCTAGAAAATCCTCTCGAGCTTCACAACGTGATTTTGGAGGTGCAAGACGTAAACGACAACACACCCGTCTTTCCGAAAGACACGATCAAGCTTGAGATCAGCGAGGCAGCACCGGCCGGGAGTAAAATCCAAATAGCCAGAGCGAGAGATCCAGATGTGGGGGTGAATTCAGTCCAGAGTTATATTTTCAGTCAAAACGAGCACTTTGATGTCGATGCAAGGTCGAATAAAGGCAGGTATCTGGACGTTGTTCTAAAAAGCAACATTGATCGAGAGAAAAAAGGCGAACATTTTTTGACGCTGACTGCTTTGGATGGAGGAAATCCTCCCCGATCAGGTACCGTTATTATCCAAGTTGTCGTTCAAGACGTCAACGACAATGCCCCCCTTTTCACACAGCCTTTATACAGAGCTCGATTACCTGAAAATGCCTCATCTGGTACGTCTGTTATTCAAATTTCAGCAACTGATGAGGATGACGGTGCAAACGGGCAAGTGACTTATCTTATTAACCACGTCTCCGACACTACACAGGAACTGTTTACGGTCGACGAAGCAAGCGGGGTCATTTTGGTTACAGGAAAACTGGACCATGAAAGTGCCTCCTCGCATGAAATCGAAATACAGGCAGAGGATGGGGGCGGTCAGACCGGGCACTGCAAAGTCCTGATTGAAATTATTGATATTAATGATAATTCTCCACTGATAACCGTGAAATCTTTTATGAACCCAGTTCCGGAGAACACTCCAGCTGGCTCGGAAATCGCTGTCTTAAATATGAAAGATCAAGACTCTGGAGAAAACAGCGTTGTCAGTTGTTCCATCCCAACCAATTTACCTTTCAAATTGCAACCATCTATAAAGAATTACTTTACCTTGATTACCACGACATTGCTGGACCGTGAACAAATTGCTGAGTATAACGTTACGGTAACTGCTTCTGATGGGGGCACACCTTCCTTGTTTTCAACTAAGACACTGAAAATCCAAGTCGAAGATATAAATGACAATCCTCCTACATTTGAGCAGCAATCGTACTCTGCATACACACCAGAAAACAACAAACCAGGCACTTCTATTTGCTCCGTTACTGCTAAAGACCCAGACTGGAGACAGAACGGTACAGTACTCTATTCTTTAGTGCCTAGCGAAGCCGGTGGGGTTTCAGTAGCCTCATTACTGTCCATAAATGCAGACACGGGGGTAATACATGCTGTGAGGTCATTTGATTATGAGCAGTTGCGAAGTTTCAAAGTTCAGGTGGTGGCAAGAGACAATGGTTCTCCTCCACTCAGCAGCAACGTTACTGTGAGTGTGTTTATAACAGATGAGAATGATAACTCTCCACAGATATTATACCCTGCTCCAGATGGAAAGTCTCTAATGACTGAGATCGTTCCTAAAGCTGCTCTTTCTGGATCTCTAGTCTCAAAAGTGATCGCTATAGATGCAGATTCTGGACAGAACTCTTGGATCTCGTATCAGATTATAAAATCTATCGATCCTGGACTTTTCACCATTGGACTCCATAGCGGAGAAATCAGAGCCTTACGGGATATTACAGATTCTGATAACATAAAGCAAAACCTTGTAATTTCAGTGAAAGATAATGGACAGCCTCGTCTCTCTACGACGTGCACTGTACATTTAGTTCTTTCCGATAACCTTGCTGAAGTTCCAGAGCTTAAAGACATGGTTTATGATGAGAGCAACACCAAACTTACATTTTATTTGATCATCGCTTTAGTTTCCGTGTCCACCTTCTTTCTGACTTTCATTATCCTGATCCTGGCTGTGAGGTTTTGCCAGAGAAGGAAACCCAGATTGTTTTTTGATGGAGCAGTTACCATTCCCAGTTCTTATCTCCCACCCAACTACGCAGAGGTGGAGGGAGCTGGAACTCTGCGCAGTTCCTACAATTATGATGGATATCTAACTACAGGATCCTGCACCAGCGACTTCAAATTTACGACCTGTTATAATGACAACACTCTTGTTGCTAGTGGAACTTTGAAAAAGAGCCCAGATGATTCAAACATAATCAGCCTTTCGGATGCAGACTTTAGACTTGAGGTAAGAACATCATGCCACTCCCATAATTTACAACATATCACTTTAATTAGTTTTTTGCTTGTTATAAACATTGCATCCCTGATGTTTAATGCCTGCAATGTGAACACCGTCACGATATATCTGAAAAAATCTGTGGTATGTGTTAGAGTAGAGTAGAGAGTAGAGTAAAGTATGTAGTAAAGTCTGTTGATGTCAAATTGTTTTTCCCTTTGGACAATGTTTTTGCTCTCAGAGACTTTTCACTGGCTGAGCATGTCATCGCTTTATAAATTTATTATTTTTTGTTAAATGTAGACGGGTAAATTAGTGATTTCATTCAAGTGTTCAATTGTTTATTGTTAATTAATAGTCCAGGTTCTCATCTACAAGCAGGACAAGTTTTAAAATAGAGTCTAAGGAAATTACAGAGTTATCGTATTAGCTTTTTGGACCGTTTTGTTATTGTCATTTTTGGTCTTACCAAGTGCAATTTTACATTCTAACACAGAGCGACGCTATTTACCAACCCAGCAGTGAGACGCTTATTTTTCCACCCGCTGATCTAATATGCAAATAGACGAAGGAGTCGAACTGGAGCAGATGCACTACCGTTCGAACGTTGAATCGTTCCTTTCATTAGGATGTTGTGATTTAGAGACTGATATTTTTTATGCATGAAATATTTTGCCCCTAGTGCGTTTGCAAACCATATCTGATTGTTGATTGTACTGGGAACTACTGAGGATTAGGTCATTTATTATGGATTACGCTGGAATTTGTGCACGATCTTTGTCGCTCATATTGTTTTGCGTTTTTCTCCCAGTGACGATGTCAAGTGGGGATATTAACTATTCCGTTCCAGAGGAAAGGAAACTAGGGACTGTGATTGGAAATCTAGCGAAGGACCTCGGATTAAATGCAAAAACGCTTTTGATGCGTAAAGCTCGTTTGGATGTGGACGATGGAGGAAAACGTCGTTTTGATATCGATATGAATAGCGGAGATCTGACTGTAGCCGAGAGAATCGACAGAGAGCAACTCTGTGGATTTACAACAATTTGTACGCTAAAATACGAAGTAATTCTTGAAAATCCTCTGGAATTGCATCGCGTTGTTATAGAAATCACTGATATTAATGATAACTCGCCGGGTTTTGCAAAAGATGTCCTTGATTTAGAGATCAGAGAATCTGCAGACAAAGGCGCTCGCTATGCTGTGAATGAAGCACACGATGCGGACATAGGAGTGAATGGTGTTCAGAGTTACAAACTGC